>UCOJ01002299.1:0-13357 GCA_900474305.1 Cecidostiba fungosa
TTACATGATAACGACATAGCAACTACATGATAATTACATGGCTACTACATGGTTACTACATGATAACTACATGATATCCACGTAGTTACCATGTAGTTACCAGATGGTTACTATGTAGTAACCATATGGTTAACATGTAGTTACCATGTGGAATCCTATTAGGATCCCACAGCAAAATCACACATGGTTTTTATATGGTTCCCATGTGGTTTCCATGTGATTCCCATGTGATTCCGATGTGGTTCCCATATGAAATTCACATGGGAACCATGTGGGACTTTTTACGTGGGTAGCTAGCGGGTTTTTTCCGAGATGCCTGGAAGAAGTCTTATTCGATGCATCTAAGAAGAAACAGCACTACTGACTTTCACATAATATCTAAGATTCTTGAGAAAATCGTACACAGGACCAAATTTGATAATTCCTCTCCGTCAATAAAATCGCGGAAATCACAGACGAAAGTTCTGAACAGTTGTAATCTTATATGCATCCTCTTGAAATCTCCGATATTCTTCAGTACTTTGCAGTTCGACATTTAGAGAACCGCGACAGTAACCCACAAGCAAATATTCAGAAAACCACGCGGAAAGTAGACGTAAAAGGAACACGTAAAAAAAATGAAACGCGACGGGTGCAGCGGTATGTTACAACACGCAAACATACACGCAAGAGAGAAGAAGGAAGAGGAGCAGGAAGAGCCGTTCGTCTTAGCTTGCGCGCGGGCCGCCTTGAAAAGCCCAGCTCGGCGGCAAACCGCGGGGTTCCTTCTCTCTCTCTCTCTCTCTCCCTCCGGCTATAAAGATGAGCTTGTCAGATCCGGTGTAAACGCTCTCTTACCGAATAAATCTCTCGAGCTCTCCTGGGCCCCGAGCACACGGATAACAGTTTATAAATGGCGTCTGCCATTACACGCCGCGCGGCTGTGTATAAGCTGCTGCTGCTGCTGCCGCTCTCTCGCGATTGATGAAGATGGCACGAGCTGAGGGAAGGATCAGTAGATGCACTGCGGCTTCGAGTGATGCGGTTGTTTGCAGTTTCAAGTGAGCATAGGTTCGTGTGTGATTTGCTTGCCGAAGCTTCTTGTCTTGAACGGTGATTGACGGTTGTAATTTTATCGCAAGTCCTGGCTTATAACCGATTGTCTCATTATTGAGTTGAAAACTTATCAAATTTGCGTTGTACACTGTGAGCCATTCAAATTGTGTCGGAGAAAATGTTGCACGGTACCGACATTATGTTTCGAACATTCTTACCGTATATACAGACTGCATTTCTTCCTCCAATAATGTTTTTCACGACAACGAATAACGCACTTCTCGGTCATCATTTTCATGCAGTATAAACCGCGCGTTCGCGCACATCTTGGGGGCATCGGCAATAAGATAAATTTAATTGCCTCATTATCTTAGCCGCGTATCTATACGTATAGGCACAGCACAAGCGAGCTTAAATTTCACAAAACACACTCGAGTCATTAATTTGCTGGCTCGCGCCGCCTCGTGGCAAAGTGGCAAGCCGCCGCCGAATAACGCTTCCGCGGGTCAGCACGAGGTCAAATTGCCGTTAGCGCTAAAACGCTTCGTTATAAGCTGCGCTCACGCGGGGGCCTCCTCTCTGCAGTACACGACGCTTTCTCTCCTTTCTCTGTACATGTGTGTGTGTCCTGCACCGAGACAATATCGTGCGGTGCACCTTTCCTATAGGGATATGTGTGAGTGAGTGTAATGCGCTCTACGGATAATAATCGTGATCATTGGGTAATCCTATTGCGAGTGGTATATTATTATAGGTTTATATGTACGAGCATGAGGAGGATTATAAAGTACTGTTGGGATATACATTGCACGATCATGTACGTTCGTCTCGGTAGAGATGAGCAATTTTCTTTTTCATTCCGTGTACAATTCTTATTTGATATACGAAGTGATTGATTCTACTTTGAAGGATCGTATAATGACGGTATTATTTTCGAAGATCCAAACATTCATTGTGCCAATCGGAAATGGAGAGTCGTCTGTTATCTGTGCTTATTTTTTTTATAGATTTGTGAAGTCATAAACTTGGCCGTCTAAATTAAAGAATAAAGCGTCAATTTGATCATCTCCTTAAAAACGATACTACGAAATCACGAAAACGAATTCTCGCGAATCGAAGAAAAATTCTATTAAAGACACAAGCCAGCACGAGAGGTGGCAAATAAAGTCCGGTCGTGTAAGGACCAGTAGTACAAGAAATTAATTTAATCGTTCAGCCGGCATCTAATTAACCGGTCGACCCTCGTTCCTCCCCTGAGGACACAGCATCCTCATCTGCAACCGACGCAACATCAGCAAACCAAAGCATCTCCAACTTGGACCTCTCTCTCTCTCTCGGCAATAAAACAACACTGATGCGAGAGCGAAACCGGTTTACCTCAAGCCAGTCGAAATCATTTCGGCTCGTTTAATGGAACACGTCGGACGCGTCTTAGGGACACCCGCGTTTCGGTATCTCACTTCATCATTGGCTCACCCCTTCTGTCTCGAGGATTAAGTTCGACCGGCAGACCGAATCAATTACGCGCGAGGCGCGACAGACCACCGTGTGCACTTTTAAATTTCAATGTTATCTCTCGGACGCGCGATTATTTCTCTCTACGTAGCATTTCTTTACTCGTCGCGTGTGGAGATGCTGATGGGATTTCTTACTCGGATGTCTTAGTTCTTTGATTTTTCGGTAAGTTTATATAATCTTGTGTAAAATGATGTCTTATAAATTTATCGACAGCATAGTACGTATAATAATATAAGAAGCCTGAAGGAATGATACGCGTGGGTTTCGGAGTGGTGCAGGTTAAATTCAGGGAAGATTAATGGTGCCGAACTGAAGAAGATTAATTTGCATGTTAACGAATGCAAGCTCGCAGCCTCGAGCATGCTGCGCGGTACTTATATCCCTTTTTTACAAACTGAAATTATCATGCTAATACGCGAGAGGCCAAAGGAAGCAAAAGCAAGCAATCGCAAATTAGACTCTGCACGAGAAGCATAAACAATTACACTCTTATCGCGCAGCTATGCTCAAGTATTATATATCTGCCACATCTGGAACAAAAAGCATGTGTACAGACCAACAAATCCATTAGCATTATGCAAACAGCAGCCAGAGAGTCTCGACATGGAAAACTCGTCTCGGCTAATAATTATAAAGAGCCGGTCGGAGCAATCGGCGCTAATTGAGGCGAAGTAATTGTAATTGCCGCCGCGCACATCAGCGACGTCGTCGCCGGTATTATCGGCCGACGACGCGACACCTTGCAGCTGCTGCTTCTCTCGCTCGATTAGCATCGAAGGAACGCGCGTGCGGCCTTAAAAGGCTCGGCGATTAGAGCAGCTCGAAATGTTTGCGTTCGCAGCTGTCAGCCCTGATATCCGCGACGTTGATGAATGAGATGCGACTATTTAATCGGCTCTGATCGATACTTGTCAGTCAAGATGCCACGTT
Source organism: Cecidostiba fungosa (assembly GCA_900474305.1). Taxonomy (NCBI): domain Eukaryota; kingdom Metazoa; phylum Arthropoda; class Insecta; order Hymenoptera; family Pteromalidae; genus Cecidostiba; species Cecidostiba fungosa. Next base: position 3,484 of record UCOJ01002299.1, read on the forward strand.
CAAGGGGAGAAAGATGAGCCGGCTTAATTGCCCGTAACTTTCAGTAATTAACCTAAATATACACATGAACGATGTATAATGTACGCGGGGCTTTCCGGGTTGAACGGCTGATGCGTGTGTTATTATATAGGATTCATCCATTGTGGATATGTGCGGCGCGTTTCCGAGTGCGCTCCTGCAAGAGATTCGAGTGTATGTATTAGGTATATACGATATTTTTGACGGGTAATCATTCATCGACAGCGCGGCATGAGTATCCCATTAGAATGATTACAAAAGAGATTAGCGGAACGAGTGTAGCTTTTACTTTTTGTAATTACCTTGGGGCAGTGCAAAATTGATGTTTCAGAATTCTTGAACGCGTTTCAAGACATATCGATTTTATATACTACTGTAATTTAAATTTACGAGAGAAAAAATTGTATCATACACACACGACTTGCGTATAATAACATGTACACCGCTTACCTGACGATTCTCGAGAATAAACATACTCTCGTATACGGCACAGAGCCCATAAGTCGTGCGCATCAGACGACTCGACGCAGCTGACAAAAGAGAAAGAGAAGTAGACGGTGCCTACTACGTCGAGTTTTACAAGCTCGCATCTTGTATTATTCAGGACTTTCCGAGTTGGCGGAGGGTCGCGTATACTTGCTACACTATATACCTATACGGCATCGTGTGCCTGCGCCTCAAGATTCCCAAAGACAGTAGCGAGAAGTGCGAGGTGCAGAGGCAGAGAAGGTAACAATTGCTCAACAAATCGTCGGAGAAGCGTTTCCTGGAATAAACGAGTGCTGTGTGTGCTGTTGTATCGGCGTGCGAGCGATTCACGAGCTGCGATTTTATACCTCGTTGTTACTCTTATATATATATATAGGATGCCTCTGTGTATACCGCACTGCAGCTATATATACGAGAGAAAGAGAGCCCTGTGCGCATCCGCGAGACTCCGATTATGGAACGTCTGGAGATACTGATGCGCATGAGGAGGAATCCGTTGTGTGTGTGTGTGTGTGTTTTGCAAGTGTGAATACCTGCATACACGATTGTTATTTCTCCTATAGAAGGAATTTCGTTTGTTAGATTTTACATATGATGCTCTATGATCCCTCGTGGAAAACGATGTATATGCCATCTCTTTTTTTAACCTGATGTTGATAGCTGATAGTTTTCGATAGGAGCGATCATTTGTAACAAATTTCGGGTCAATTGAAAGCTGTATTCTTTTTATTTGGTTTTTATTGTAAATAGTAATTGGCACAAGAAATAATCCTGACTGTATCAAAACCGAGATCAAAACAATCCAAAATTCAATGGCACAGCGAACAACAAACCCGACTGCAGACGCAGGTAGTTATAGCATGAGCAGCACAAGTAGCAAGTCTAATAAGACAGTTTTGGCATATGTGGCACCTCTTTATATATTATGCACGGACTCAATAGTGATGAGGGAAATGAAAAAGTGCCTAAACGCCACCTATCGCCGTTAGCCAGAGACTAAAGAACCGGTAAGTTTAAGTGGCAGGGAAAATACTAGTACACAAATGGCAACACTTAGTTATTACCAAATTCTTATAAATTGTTTCTTTTATTCATAGCCTGCTAGGCGTCTAGATGTTTTAAAGAGCAAAAATAACAAATGGAATGTAATGTATAGATAGTAAAAAAGAGGTTAAAAATACCATGTATCAAAGGAATATACAAGCACGAAAACCAAACCGTCATAGTTTACGTCGCACACATGCATTTTGCACTAGTGGTTTTCCGCAACAGGTTTCCTCAAACCGCGAAATGATGGCTACCTGGCTTTCTCTCTCTCTCTCTCTCTCTCTCTCTCTCTCTCTCTCTCTCTCTCTCTCTCTCTCTCTCTCTCTTCTGTGCGGGTAGAATAGTGACTGAATAACGTGTCAACTCACGAATTCCGCGAGTACATTGTTACAAAATTTGTTATCGATGCGTAAACACAATGTTACATTTCAAATATGATGAATCGGATAAGTATAACAAATAATCAATCGATCTCTAGTGTAAACATAATCAAAACCTACTAGAGCCTCTGTAAATAATAAACAGTCCAATTAATGCTAACTCAAACACGAGAATAAAGTATCAGCATACTACATACTTAAACAAATAGCAGCGTATGCATAAATGTGTAACAATTAGCTACCGCGACGAGAAAACAATGCGAGCACTTTTATACTCGCTGGTTTTGGCCAGTCAATGAAGCTTCTTAATTGGCTTTCACATGCGCAACTATCGCGTCACACAATTCAGCCACGACTCTCCTTGCTCGTATAGGGCATTTTAATACCTGTCGTCTAGAGTCTATCTGACGTAAAACTACCGTCGTTCAGCACGGAAGCGAAGATGGAATGACGTTGATTTATATTATGTCACGCCTTATAAGTAGAGACCTAAGTAATTATTCTTTGCCTGCGTGTTGTCTCAGCGTTTGTGCATTTTGTATTTCAACTCGAGTACGTTGGCTTCTTAGTATAATAATTTCACAGATATAAGGACACATCTAATTAGAGGCATTAGTATATCAAAATAAATGCAATGTAGAGGGTGCACCAGCTAGACACGATTTTGCTCGGTACAGAGAGAGAGAGAGAGAGAGAGAGAGAGAGAGAGAGTATCGATCTGCTCGGTGTTACCATTAACCAATTACACCAATTACACGATGACTTGATTTTTATACCCTGGCGACCTAAGTAGAGATGGAATTTTGCGAACAAAACTGTTTTATCATTGCAGCGATTGGTTGATTAATTGTTGACGAAGTGGGGGATTAAAAAGCGATTCATCTCTTCCACTAAAAAGAAGCTTTATTCCCCAACTTTTCCCTGCCTCCTTTCCACATATTCTCCCGTCATCATCGAAATTGCCATTATGCAAAATGAGCCAACGCTAATCAGCGAAATTCAACGAATCGTTCGGAAACTCCGAGCTGACATTATAATCAAGTGGCTGATGGTTATATACGGCGTCGACTCGACGCAAAGTCGAAAAGGCTAATCGCTGCAGTCTCGTGGGCAAGCATCAAGCTTCGCTTGCACATCTCTCGCGGGAAGAGTGATGTATAGTGGCAGGCTCGCGACGAGGTGTCGAGCCTCCGCGCTGTGGATGGCAGAGAACGCGCCTCTCGCAACTACCAATTACCCCTCGTAATTCTGGCTTTCTCTCTCTCTCTCTCCCTCTCTCGCTACCATCATGCAGCTATATAACGGCTTTTCCTGCCTAGCCATACACACGTATATCGTATACACGATCTGCATTTTTCCTCCTTCCAATAAGAGAGTGCGGTTCAAGGCTGCTCAGACAGATGCCGAGAGAAAGAGCGAACGCCCTCGATCCTTATCTTTTTAGTTACTCTCGAGTCATATTTTACGCGCGGGAAGAAGAAGAAGAAGAATAATAATGCCAGCCGCTGCACTGGCTTTTTTACGATCTTCTCCGCTCTCGATGATCGTCATTTCGGAGGCGGGTGTATATATATGGAACACGAGATGATTCCGTGACCAGGCGCAGTTTTATTACACGGTCTGCGCTACGCTCGGACGATTCGCTGATAAAGCGCGCGAGAGGATGCATCAGCGCTATGGGAATATTTTTCATGATTCGACGACCGGACGATTTTTCTTTCGGCTTCTTTTTTTTCTGTTTCGATGGCTGGACTTTTACGGCCGCCACTGCTGCTGCTGCAGGTGAAGAGCGTTCGAGGAAGTAAATCAATTTTTGTTGGCTTCTTGTCGTTCGCCGTTAGAGTTTTTAGAGAGAAAGGGATGAATGACGGTGGGAGCCAAGTGCGGTTTATATACCGGGGCTTCCGGATTTTTGTATATCAAATTTGAAATTACGGTGTACGGAGTAGTCGTGGACGGTGGGAAAAAAACGAAAGCGGGGGAACCGAGATCTCGTTGCGCGGTGTGTATATACTGTTACATTGCAGTGTCGTGATTTATGGTTTGATGTAATTGCGTTTGTCTATATAACGAAAAAGATATGCATCCTTGCTTCGGATATGCGCGGGGATGAAACACTCTGTCACTGCAGATTTATTGCGATTTAAAAATAATGGTCAATTCGAACGTTAATTTTCTGAGATGTGCATTAGTTTTCGTGAAACGAAAATAAACGGTGTTTTGAATAAATTTATAGTTTCTCTAACGTAGATGGCTAAAAGCTTCGTAAATTATTCTTCAGAATTATACAATCTGTTGGAAAGAGTCGGACGATAAATTAGGCTAAATCTAATTGATGTTCTTTGGCAGAGCACCAGCAATAAGAATGACGTAAAAAGTATACCGAGATTATAGGTCTTTATCGCCACCTTGACGCTGTATGGAGTCATCTGCAAAAACAGTTTTCCCATAAGCACTTGATGTTTCCAGCTCTCCAGTAGTCACTGGCTACCGACGATTGTGGAACGTCTCGAGTATTAGTAATATAATATGTTATTCTGCTTAGTAATTGCAAAATAAATTTTAAATCCGTTGTAAATTATAATATTATTCGTGGATGGTTTTTTAAGCGATAGATATATTGGCTCTATTAATCCTTACGAGTGATATATTTTATAATCTGGCGACGAAAGTCTTAATTTTTATGTCTGGAAGATCGAGGGACGGCAAACACACGTCCGCAATGTCGCCAGATTATTATAAAACATATGACTCGCAGAGATTAATAGAATCAAAATCTATCACCCAAAATAAATTTTATTTTCATGAGATTGATCGCTTCGCACGCGTTTATTCAGCGCATCCACTTTGAATGTACCGCTTGTTCATTCACTCGGCGTACAAACCCAACTGTCAGCATTCCATTTAAAATTCATCTGATTTTCGCTGCCGCAAATGAATCACGTTTGATTAGCGCGTGCGCGGCCCACCTCCTGCATCATCGAAAATACATAATGACGAAGTGCTCGCTATACACCAAAAACCTCTAATATATACACGCAGCGCTTGTTGTTAAGCGCGTCACGTTGCTCTCTCTCTCTCTCTCTCTCTCTCTCTCTCTCTCTCTCTCTCTCTCTTTCCGCAATACTGCCTATCCCGATATATGTATATATATATAAATGCGAGGCGATATCAATTTCGGGTATAAATGCCGTCGGCGGCCTGTTGCGGCAGCTCGCGATTTATCGGGGACACCTGACGCGCTCGGGCTTTTCATTAAAGTCGTGATTCATTCCGCGCGCTGACCTCGCTCCTCTCTCTTTCTCTCTCTCTCTGTGCACTGTCTCTTATGAAATCGGCCAACATATGGCTGCCGCCGGATGATGCATGTGTAATTCTTTCAGCGCGGCTTTAAATATTTCGAGGGCGTCGAGACGCGTTCGCTCGTTCGTTTTTTTCATTCTATATTCGCGTTTCGCTAATTGAAAAATGCTCGCTGCGAATCATGATGTACGGCTTCCGAATTTATAAATAATGGCGCGTGAAGGCTATAATTCTGCCGGCGTTCGGCGGAGGCAGTAGAAGCTTGACGTGACGAATGTGTTCAGAACTGCAAGACGTTATATTAAAATGAGGAAATAGTTGCGTTTGGTATTCCGGGGCTGTGTGCGAATCTTTTTTTCGCCCCCCTTTGACGTCGATTGTTGTACACACCGAATCAATCGCTGTATACATATATAAGGGGAAAGGGGAATTCACGTTGAAAAAGTTTATGGCGTGTCTGTGTGCTGAGTGATGTAGTGCGATAAAAATCTTATTTTAACTCTTGATGAAATCGCACGAAGTTTGTCTATATATACTATATGGAAGTGCAGCGTAATTTATATTCAAAGAAGGTACACACTCTGAAGTGTATATAATTCTATGCAGCACAATCTTTTTCCACGAAGCCAACAATGCTGTGCGCGAGGAATACAATGTCTGCGCATAGACTTGATGCTGGCTCATGCATTACAATAGCAACTTAACGGCGCGTCAGCGGACTTTAAATTATGCTAATTAATTTTTATTTATTGATATATATAACAGGCTCATCATTTTTATATCTTCATATCTTGAGCTCCGAGTAGTATACCTGTCGGAGTCGTAAAATATAAATCAAATTGAATTATTCTTTCCTTTACATACAGATCGAGCTTCGCTCTCGTATAATCTATTTTACATTCAACTGGTATATTATATCGAGATGTATCTCTAATTTAATATGCCAGATATTATATGTACTGTCCTGATCATAATCGCACTAATTCCAAATAAAGCACCGCATATCTAGAATGTGCATAATTTACTGGCATAAGTACGAGTAATGGCTTGCTTATTCATAAGTATATATATATAGAATACGAGTAAATAAACCTATTATCGCAGATACGGCACGAGATAATCAACTTCTTTAATACACAATTCCATTCTCGCCATATATATACCTACGAGTCATTATTTTAATTGAGCTATGTGTACACTAAAGCATAATGTGATTATCAAAGTGCAATTGAAAAGTCACGAAAAGAAAATCGAACCATTTGAAAACCAAGCAAAAGCAGTTTTATACGAGCTAACCAAGCTCGTGCATCTATTTTTCGCAACGTCTCTCTCCCTATAAATACACTCCCCATGGAAGAATCGTGTTGCAAATGGTCGGTCGCAGCAGCAGCAGCAGCAGGAACAACAATAACTCGACAAGTCGATACGTTGCATAGATAGCCAGGGCATTATCATAATACCTGACTGGCCAATGCACAGTACACACCGCGAGTGTTCTCTCTTAACTCGCCACCCAGGACGACTTATATACGCCCGATCTCTCTCGGGCCGCCCACGCGGACACTATACACCACGTATCGCCTCCTCCCGTGCGCCGCGAGATCCTTTTTATCGTTTCTCAGCTCTCTCTCTCCCTGTGCTGCAGGTATATAAGGCCTCTTTGTGTCAGCGCTTCGGCGAGTCCTTTTCTGCATCTCGCATTCTGCGCGGCGGGCCTTTTTGCGGCTGTGGGCCATGGTATTCTCTCTCTCTCTCCCTCTCGTAATATATGTACACACGTAGGCTGTCGCTTTCTTCACCCTTTGCGATACGCGGAACTGGGACTGTACTTTTTTTTTTCTTTCATCTCGACGGCTGCCGATGCTTTACGGGACAGTATACGCGTGTTCGAAAGGAGTTATGTATGCGATGAACTATTTTATTTACAGGATTTATAATAACGAGGATTATACGAGTGCAGCCTTCCGTTCGATTGCAGATAGAGATAAACGATTGTATATAGATCCGAATGCTAATGCGCCGAGGATAATACTAATACAGTCGAGCGAGATATGCAATCCTATAATGACACAGCGTAGGCGTGTGTGTGTGTGTGTGTGAGTGTGTCTCTGGGTAAACATCGATATATACACGTTTATATAGGTATACGCGTAATCAAGCGCGGTATAAGTTATGCTAATATAAAGCAGCGCACAGTATCGCTACTGTCATTAGTAGCGTTTCACAATCGCGATGTGTATAATAGAAACGTCTCTAGTATAACGCACTCCGTTGCAGCAGTGTGTCGGATCATATACTGACAAAACATCGTTCGAGCTCACATTATACCCGTCGTAAAAAGACATTTTGCGCGGCAATAATATAATATCGATCTCGCGCTCTGAACAATAAATAAGCGCGCGTATGCAAAATAAACGGATTCAACCTAAAGATAATATACAGACGTGTATCCGCACAGCGTATAAAGGCGAAGGTTTAAGCGCGGGTCAGTCGGTATATCTCTTCATCGAAACACGTGCGCGGGGGAGGAAGGTTTCGCGTGCGGCGTGACCATTTTCTGCATTGAATTCGCCTGGTATATATCGGAGATGATGCTATAGTGGTAGCCAGTATATATAGGGACCGCTTTGCGAGAGGCCTGAATTATGCGGCCCGACGACCGCGTCGAGAGAGTATTATGCGCGTTTTTCGTCTGTATATTATGATAGTTATACTTGGACTACGTCGAGGCTGATATTTATGTAGGTATTGTTGGGAAGCTTAAGTTGCGAGAATTTTCATTGTCGTGCGGTCGGTGTATTGCTTGAATTGATGGTACTTTGCCCTGGAAGAATGAGATGGTGTATAAAATGGAAAGCAGTGGACACGCCGGGAGAGTCGAAGTGATCGGATGTGTACGAGTAGTCGTCGACCGAATATAGTAAGACGTTTATTGAAATTCTTTAATGTATGTAAATTACGCAGTGATCAAAGATAATAGTGACCTATACGTTGTATACTTCTCGGTATACAGCTCATCATTTGAATATTGGATTTTAATAAATTGCACACTACTAGCGATCTTTTTTATAATCCGAGTTAAAACATCATCCAGCTCTTTACATATGTACATTCTTAATGCTTGATGCTCTGTGATATAGGGTGATACCATACGTATCGTCGAGCAGTTCCCTGCATCAATGCTAATCGCGTAATAACCCTTTGTGAGGAAACGACAATCTGTCGTGTCTTTCTGAATGGCTAGTGAGAGATCCATAATCATTGTTGTCGCGTACAAAGCCACGAGATTATACCCGAAAGAAATTGAGTGTTAGAATATACAAGACAGGATAAACCCTCAAAGGATGACGCTGGTACTGGCTCATGTAGATCGAATTGCATTTTCGGGGATCAAAGACAGATGGCACAAATGAACGGGTTTCTGTGTTTAGTATGCGATATTAAACATACGCATTCTCAATATTCACATTGACCATCCGTATGGTCGTTCATGTATTGTATACGAACTTAATCCTATTACAACGCGATCGCAAGTATATATGCTATAGCTCTCATCTTGCGACACGTATAGAAATCTCTTTGGTTCATCCGTCGTCTCCTAAAAGAAAAGAGAAAACCTGGTCACAGGTGCAAAAAAAAGCTCGATGGGTCTGTCAGCGTTGGCAACTATTTATAACAACGGATCGCAATAGGCGATACCGAAGCGCCGCCGCTCGAAAAAAACAAACCAGCAACGTCGACGATGTCTTGTCGTCGAGACGAAGCGTTGACTGACGAAAATCTTGGCAGACAATCTCGCTCTACTAATCGGGACGCCAAGAGGGAGTTCGGCTATAACGTTTCTTCGAAAGCTTGAAAAATTCGACACAATCTACTGCACACTGCACACCCTTGAATAATTTTGCAGCGGCGGGGGATCGCGACGACGACGCATGGATAATGCAGCTCGAGCTATTTAACGCTAATAGCTTTTGATGGGCTTTGTGTCTGAGCCATGGCTGCTGCTGCTGATGCTGTCGCTCGAGTGCATAGGGAGATGGAGCGTCAAAGGTTTTAACGAGGGCTTTTGTGGGGTGTATGATTGTTTTGCGGATGGCACGGCACGGAGAGAGAGAGAGAGTTGCTTTGCGGCGAGAGCTGACGTTGGGAATAATTCATAAGCGTTGCTTTATTTTCAGGCTGATTTTTATTCTATATTCGAGAGGGACTGGGATTTCTTTGTTGTCGGAGGAATCGAGAGTCAATTAAGTCGATGGTACTCGAGTCTATATATATACATCTCTCTCTTTTTTTCATAGTGTTGAAAGGAGAGACTGTGATCGTTGCATGCGATATTGGATTTTACTTGCCAAAAGCAAATTTCTTCATTGCCTTGTGATATGTTCTTTGCATTTTTTATACCAAGTTTTAGTAGAGTTTTATTGCGCGGTCTGCTAATTAATCTTTAAAAAGTACTTAAAATTTTAACAAATATTTTATAATTCATATATAGGTTTCGAAATTGTTTAGTAGTTATCGTCGCATCATGTGTCGATTCACGTATATTATAAAATTTATGAGCATGGTGGTCATGAACAATGCTATTATAAGTATGTGTTAAGTTTTTAATATTTTTATTAAGAAGCTTTGAATCATTT
>UCOJ01002300.1:0-13324 GCA_900474305.1 Cecidostiba fungosa
TATATTTCTCACCTATAAAAAATACGCAAGATATCGCTACATTTTGGAAATTTAAAATGTACAGTTTTTTTACATTTTACTTAGCCAGTTTTTGCCTTTACGACCATTTTAAATGGGCGCTTTTCTACCAGGGTGTGTTATATATACATATAATAATACTGCACGATATACCTTAAACTAAACTTGTGAAGGTCAATTTTGAAAACGCATTTCTGAATCTACAATAAAATATATACAATAACCCATATAGCTAGATCATGGGAAGCTTAAAGCGCAAAAGGAATAAAGCGTCAAGCGAACGGCTTGACGTCTTCATTCGAGTTTCACTTAAATCACTCCAACTGCTCCTATATAACGGCCCTCTCGAAATCGATTACGGCTCGAGGATAATGCTCGTAAAAGAAGCATCGGAGTCCATTTGATAAATGGTTCCTGCGTTGACCAGTTTCTTGTGATTTGCAATTCTAAAATAAAGCGATTCGAATTGAAATAACGAATAATCGTTGTTTCTTGAAGCTACTTTAAAATTTTTATAATCTAATACACAACGAAACATTAATTACATTGCGTCTTCTTTTTTTTCTGCCTACAGTTTTGTTACTGGTAGAAGCAGCGTGGCTGAGTGCTGGGGTGACCTGGCTGACGAGGTTCTATCAAACTTGTCCTGTGGATCAGGCAAAGGATATTATGTTAGGTGAGTACCATCAAAGTATATGATATATACGAGTTTGAAATTTCAAAACAACAATCGCCTGTTTTGCAACTTGTCGCATATAACTTGAATGCATGACAAAAGGGGTAAAGGAATGAAAAAAGTTTTGATTAAAATTGCCACACTGCGCAGATCTGCAGAAAACTCCCTAGACAAAAAAAAATTCTTTTCTCCGCAAGCTTTTTCTTTTCCAGAGCTAGCCGCAAGTAAAATTTGTAAAAAGCGTGGAAAAGTATTTTCAAAGAAATATCTCAGCTAAATTAATTACTCGGTATAAATGAAGAAAAAGCAGAGCTGGAAAACCTAATTCGCCTGATTCGCGGTCGATGTATGCGTAGCAAACATTTAAAACAAACGAAATCGCCCGCCTCTAAAACTAATGAGAAAGAACCGCGGAATCAGCGCGACGACCGACCGCAAATTAAATTCCCTGGTAATAGAATTCGCGTGCGCGAGGCGAATGAAATAAAGAAGCAAAAGAGAGCAGTCTCGCGTTGTTGCCAAACGCGTATCTCGAAACAACGGCGTCGTAAGTATGGTTTGGAGAGAAATAGGAGAAATAGGAAAAAAAAGGATCGTTTATATATACGAGATGCACGAGAATTTGGCGGAAGTTCAAAGGCTGAGCAAGCAGAAAGAATCGAAATCAAGGGAGCGATAGGGATAAAACACGACGGGCATGCGAGAGTGTTGCGAAAAAATGTTGCAGTTGATTTAAAGCTGGATAGCGTATTAAACGCAACTGCAGCCGTTGGAGATTATACTCGATGCGAAAATTTAAAAGAGAAAACGGAAAATTAATTTTCTGTGAGTATGAAAAATTTGCCGTGAATCAAAAATTTTTTAAATATATTTTTGCAAAACCATAACTGTTAATTATAAAGCTATACTTATATTAGGATAGGAAGCAACCCTGGTAGAAATTTAACTATTTTCGTTGGTTAACGTATTAATCAAATGGAGGCATTTTCGGCCAAAAACAATATTAAAACCTTATTAGAAGTATCTATAATTATGGTCATATGTTCAATTATTGACATTAGAATATGCTCTAATGAAATAAAAATTGAATTTTTATCTTTAACAAAGTAATAATGCCAATGTGATGTTTTTAACTCCAAAATTTGACAATAATTAACCAATATATCATTAACGTTTCTACCATGGAATAATATCAATTAATCATATTGAATTAATAAAACAGTATACAATTTGTATTTGAAACACGTGGAATAGCAATTTTTAGGCATGAGAGCAATACACGCTGTCACGAAGTGTGCAAAAAAGAAGCAGTATAACACTGGGTCCCACAGGAATATAAAAAATATGTGTCGTACATGCATTTCAAGTATACTCGCGAAAAATACGTGACTGGAAACACTTCGTCGTGCTCTTGAGAGAACAGACGCCTTTTTTGTTTAAAAAGAATTCTTTATCAGACCCGCACTTGAAATCAATGCTCACAAACATATGCATTTAGAATATAAAAACGTATATTAGATATATTTTAACAACTACTGCTGTTGAGTTCTTTTAGCAACCAATATATTCGGCGGTTAAAAATCACACTAAAAGAATATTCTTTTTTAACAGTAACATTCGTACCAAAATTGTAAAAAGAATCATCAAACATTTTATGTCTGCTGTAATAAGAATTGAAACCAATAATCCAATATTACTCATGAATCATTTCGAGCCAACCGAAATCGAGCGCCATTGTAACACATTCTGGACTACATCAATTTTCAGGTCTGGTGATATCGAACTGGTGCGTTTTGGCATCGGTGCTGGTGACCGTGTGGTGCGTTTACGACGCAGCGGGCAGGTCCTGGGTGAAAATGAAAAAGTATCAGCGCAGCATGCGCGAAGCGGAATCACGAGGAGGAAGGATGCACTACAAACGTAGCGGTAGCCGGAACCGAAACTGGCGACAAAGGTATGTAAATCACGTGTTTCAATATATACGATAAGGCGGAAAATTGAATTTGCAATTGTGAATTCGAATAAGAAAAAATTCTCTCTTATGGTAATGGTTTACAAAACAATCAAGTTTCAATTTCAACAGACTGTTGATGGTTGCAGAAGTGATATAGGCTGTATATAACATAATTGGAGAGCTAAAGTCAGCTGCTTGAGAGGAATATCTCATTTCAAAAGATGAATTACCTACTCTGCTCCGAAAATTCACTGTTTACTATAGTTGACTGAGCACTTCAGATTCTGTCTCACTAGGGAGCAATGCATTACACTTTCAGTTTTATTCAAGAATCGCGATTTTAAAGGAGAAACCGTTTTTAATTTATTATACCTATAGGTACAAACTACTGGTACAGAGAGTTATTAAAAAATTGTTATTTTTTTATATAATTTTATTTATGTCCAAACATTATAACACTGAAATTGTATAAATTTCATTAATTTCAGAAAAGTGATACGCGCCTATCAAGATAGTTGGGACAATAGATGCAGAATCCTTTTTTGCTGTATCGGCAAGTCTGATAGAAATAGAGTGAGTATAAAATACGATTCTCTATCTAAAATTCATCACCTCTCTCACTGAATAAATAACGCAAGGAAATCGAATTCCGTGTGAGGATCGATATAGCGTCGGTAGATACTTATTCAACGCGACACTATATATATTATTCAGAATAAATAAATAATTATTCAGAATACTTTTAGAATCCAGAGTAAACAAAAAAAATTTTCAAATCTTTCCAGAATTCGTTCGCCGACATAGCACGACTGCTGAGCGACTTCTTCCGGGACCTGGACGTTGTGCCGTCGGACGTAGTCGCTGGTTTGGTGTTGCTGCGCAAGTTCCAGAAAATCGAGCGCGAGCTCATCGTGAAGCAGCGCAAGAACGACACTTATGAGTTCCTGTCTGGGGTACCGGTAACGCCGCGTACCAAGTTCCTCTCCTTAACCGAGGACGGTGACCTCGGACACTTCCAATCCGCGATTCATTACATGCACTTTGCACTTGCGGCCTACGGCTGGCCGCTTTTCCTAGTTAATCACTCGACTGGAATCTGTCAACTCTGTACAAGGTTTGTTGATGTGATTTGAATATTTTTTTATTTGTCGTGGTGTCTGTTTTTGTCGCTACGGTGCGAGATATTGGATGTATATCTGTAGGTTTTAAAAAATTGTGAAAAAGCTTGATCGAAACTATGTATAGCTCGGGAGTTTTAATCGGATCTAATGAAGTGCGCCTGTGACTTACTTAAAATTAGCGACCGGGGCTTTCCAGGTGTTCCTCCTCGTCCTAGATGACCTAAATCCTTTGAATCCAGAATTTGTATATACAATTCTGAAAAATCCCTTTAATATTTGACTCAGTCTCCTGGAATCCGGGAAGTCTCCAGTAATTTTTCAAGCACTTTAAAATTAATAATATTTTATACGCAAAGTCGTCTTCCATATTATATCTATGCTGTACGTATTTTCCTACTATGCTTTGCTCAAAAACTTGACAAGCGTCGATATAGCTTTAGATTACGATTACTTTCGGTATAAAAGAGACTTTTAGTAAGATTGAGAGAATATACATAAATGTATATTTGTAATTGTAACGTACACGGTGACACTGAAACATGAAAGCTATTATACAGGTTCTAAGATTGTGACACAAAATCTCGCGTGAAATTTAGTACTAACTATGGTATAAGTGCTTCATTCAACGAACATTTATATAAACACAATACACTTTTTTATGTAATATTGCAAAAGTTATTTTTAATTCAAAATGTATAAATCTGAAACCTTCTCAATTCGGATCTCAAATGTCGTGTCAAGTGCGAAGCTCCGTAGAATTCACGAGAGACTACAAATTTTCTCTAGCGGAATAGTCGCAATTTAAACAAGGAGCATATACAGAAGCTCCTCTAAAATTATCCGAAACACAGAGCGAGAGAGAAAGAGACACGAAGGTTTTAGCAAATATATATAGAGAAACTCACACGTGCAGAAAATTAGGAGGAAAAAGACTAGCTGCACGAACGAGAAGCATAAATATAAGACACGAATCCAGTGTGTACGTGTGTACGTAAGAAATTAGTCGAAATAATAAGCTACAAAAGACGCGGAGAATAAACGACGATCAAATAAAGAAAAAGAAAATTGTGCGCCGGAGACAAATGGAATGAGACTCATTTAGTGAGACTAAGTAAATAGGAGTGCTACATTCCATCAACAGCGTTCAGCTGGGGACGCTTATTTCATGTAAATTATTCTTTCTATAACTCTCTGAGGTGCCATTCGCCGCGTTCTATTATACACACTCTTTGGTCATTACTTAGCTCCTCTCGCACTTCATTCTTTTTTCATAAAACTTTTTTGCAACTTCAAGCGTTCGCCGCGAGTCTATTCACAGAGTACAAGAATTCATTGCTCAAGTCTACCTTTTTACGCGAGACAAATGCGTTTTCTAAATATGCAAAATTGCTTATACACCTATCTTCACTTATAGCAAATTAAAAAAAAAATTCAATCTTTCAGGGTAAGATGCTGTTGCTTCCCGTGTATGAGGCGCAACGACGACGCGATCATCGTCGAGGACAACTGCTGCCAGTGTAATTACGCGGCTCTGCAGCGTATGGTCGAGGTCGGCGAAGTCGAGGTGATCTACGCGACTTTCCACGTCGACGTTGGTGAGACGCCGTTCTTCGTCGCCCTCGACTACACTAAACGAAAGGTATACATTCTTGATATAACCTTCTTTTTTAATCCACGACTATATAGTAGAGGAAGTTTTAATTTTTGCCAAGATAATTAAGGCGGAAGATTATAAAGCCTCTAGTCGAGAGAAGGGATTTATTATTTGGATTAACTTTTTAAGTGGCGAATTTGGCGCTTTTCTGTGGTTTTTAATTTTCCCGGGAACGAGTTTGAATTTACGAGGCGGCGCGCTTTCACTTGATTACTTTTAAAAGTTTCACGAGTGGTGTACATTGTTTCACGGCAAGATATGAATATTCTGATAATTATAAATAGAACCGAATTCCAATCCATTTTGATTTTCTTAAAAAAAAAACATATGATTCTATCATCCCTTTCATAATCTTCCTGCAGGTGGTGGTGAGCATACGTGGCACCCTCAGTATGAAAGACGTGATGACAGATTTAAACGCCGAGAGTGAGGTACTGCCGCTCTCGCCGCCACGAGACGACTGGCTCGGCCACAAGGGAATGGTGCAAGCTGCCGAGTACATCAGAAAGAAGCTCTACGATGAGGCGATCATCACAAAGGCCTTAGAAAAGGTAAGATCAAAAAAGATCTGTCGAAAGGAAATGAGCTTGTTACTCAAATTTCTCTACTGCCTTATGGCGTAACTTTTTTCGAATTATATTCTAAATTAATAACAAGTACCTATCTATCTTTTTTTCTTATATTCCATAGGATCCATCGCGCGGTACGCACGAGTTCGGTCTAACGCTGGTGGGTCACTCGCTTGGCGCCGGGACCGCAGCCATCCTGGCGATTCTGATGAGACAGGATTACCCGGACCTAGTGTGCTTTTCGTATGCACCACCGGGTGGCCTCCTCAGTATGCCAGCACAAGAGTACACACAGGAGTTCATCACGTCAGTCGTCGTTGGCAAGGACGTGATTCCCAGGATAGGTCTCAGGCAGATGGAGAGTCTCAGGGCTGATCTTATCAACGCCATCAAGAGGAGCGTTGACCCCAAGGTATTTTATAAGTCGCGTTTAAGTTTATTACAATAACATTTTTGAATTGTCGTTTAAAATAGTTATAATGAAAGTAGGTATAATACTCGCACGGTATAGGTCTGTTATCGGTGTAAAGCGTCGTCATATTGGATTTTCGTAGCACGTATTTCGCCCGCGATAAAGAAAAAGTCTAACAGCTCTCTTGTGTGTCCGAAAATCGAAGGTTCGCGCCATACTCGCCTTCGTATAACCTTTTCCAAATAATCTCTTTTACGCCGGCAATACCCTTAAAAAGATATCACCTCTCGGGATAGTCTGTAAAATTTTACTTAAACGTAATATCAAACCAAAATTTAATTAAAGCTACATCCAAAGCGGAATTCCGACTTAGCGAAACAAAAATGTTGTCACGCCAAACGCGAAGAGATTTCCACTTCACTAAACCTTACCCACAGCAGTCCACAATAAAAATAATCACCTTCTCGCTATCAACCCTTTCCAAAAACAAATCGTCCAACTATAACAACAGCCGGCGTTGCTACATACATACTTGACGTTCGCGTGTTTCAGTGGAAGACGATAACGTGTTCAGTGATGTGCTGTGGCTGTGGCTCGATACCGACTTCGGCGGCGAACCTCGAGGCCGGCGGCTGCATCAGCGAGTACCAACGCGACAAGGACCTGGCGCGATCCCAGGCGGTCGTGCACACCGACTCGAGTATCGCCCTTACTTTGCACAGGCCGCTGTATCCACCGGGCCGTATAATTCACGTCGTCAGGCATCATCCCAACAAGGGAGAGTAAGTATTTTGCTGCTGATGCTCCAGACATTGACGCTGCTTTTTCTTTGAGTTGATGCTTGTGTCATGAATGGCTGATTTTTTATGGAGAAATTCGAAGAAGTTTTTTGTTGTGATTTTTAAGTCGATTTTTAAATGTAAAGTCGAGTTTCTCCGTGAATTCCAGTGAGTGTGCTGGTTGAAATAACTTTTTATTATATTGCAAGCTTTGAACAAGACAAGCATACGGCCGCTGAATTCACCTTTTGCTTCTAATACATGTATAATGAATAATGACGATGGTTGATAAGCTAGGAAAAAAGTCTATAGAGTCTTATTAAATACTTTTTAAAAAGTAATTTTCAATATTATTTTTTAAAATAATGTTTAATAAAATTCCACCTAACATCGCTTTGGATATTGCTACGATATAAAAGTAATTTAGTATAAAGCTTGCTTTGAAAATGCATTGTATTAACTTCATAAACATAATCACCACATATTTATACAATATTTTTTTAAACAACATAATTCGAATATGCAATAAAATAAAAAGATATGAAAACAGGGAAAAAAGAAAGAGCTACATGGTTCAAAGTTAGAATAACATTTATATTTTCTATTTATAGGCAAAAATATGAATCTCGTTGGAGGTACGTTGAAAATAATTTTTTTTTTCATAAATGTAAAGAAAGTAGTCGTATCAAAATATTTCCAATTCCTTACTTTTTATTAAATTAAAGCATGATTATTGAGGTAGTGAATATTCAACGAATATTTTTTACAATTTCATTAAATTTTCTACAAATAAGTATATTAACACAATTAATGTTTATTATGTTGTTTTAAAAAGCTGAACATAAATGAAATATATTAATGATCCAATTTAAATGTTCGCTCAATTAGATATATTTAAAATTTAATTCTTGCATACTGAATATCTTACCTATACATTCATATAAATTATTTCACAAAGTTTTTATCACTGTACACATGCTAATTTTTTTCTTAGATTTTATTCCAGCATGCGTAGATACTTGACAGTAATCATAACCGTAAAACCCTTCCATGAGTTTCATCCTGGTTCACACAACATTCGATGTCGTAGCCCTAAAAGAACATAGAGTTGTGTACTTATACAACCCCTTCTCTACTCAACAAATCCCACCTCTTATTTACAGACAAATGCTGAGGAAACGAGAGCCAGTATACCAGGCGCTATGGGCCGGTCCTTGCGACTTTGACGAGGTCCTCATCAGTCCGGTAATGATCCAGGACCACATGCCGGACAACATGCTCAAGGCCCTGAATAAGGTAAGCGAACACGCACGACTCATGGGTGCGATACCGAGGAGGCTCGAAGCCGACGTCACAGTCCTTAGACCCGGTGCTTACGAGCCTCTTGAGGATATACAAGAAAATAGCTCGAATCCCGGCAACGTCGTTCTCGAGGTCGGGGACGACGAGGCCGAGAACGAGTCGCCCAACAGTACGACACTCATCGTCGTCGATGTTGAGGTGCACCAGAGAACTAATGACGAGGCTCTGTCGGGCTCGTGATAAGTAGGAATTTTTTTTATGACGGATCTGGTTCGAACCGGATAATAGCTTTATTAAGTTAGGTCAATTTTTAGGTGATAGTAGGGTATTTCATTATTGACTGAGGGAAAGCCGACTTGAAATTAATTGATTGTTGTTATCGAATTTAGTAAATTTTTATGAGTTAAGCGTTCAGTCGTGTGTTGTCATGAATATTGGGGACTATACTGACTTTAGTCAATTATAAACTACTCATATACAATTATTTTTCTAAGTACTTATGGAATCACGGATACAACAGTTTTAGACACAGTACTTAAGACTTATTTTCGATTTAATTCACTTTCAACTTTCAATGAAGCGAAATAATTTTTAATCTTTTTCGAAAGCTTTTACTGAATTCTAAACGAGGTATTTAAGTTTCAAGAAACATACTAACAGTCAATTTTTAACGCGACTCTTATGACTCGAGATTTACAAAGCTTAGATTTTATTTATATGACTGACAAGTGCATAAAATGGATTTCGAATGAACTTAAGACTTTTCTATAGTGCGAGACATTTTCGTCAATTGTCTTCTGAGTGAGATATGTTGTCTGTAAAATATATGATTTGTGTTGTACTGTCTCGTAGCTCATAGGAATTATGTTGTTTATTCTTTTATAAATATATATTTTTTTATTTGAATTTACGTTAATTTAGTAAATGACATGACCTGAAAATATGTGTGCTTTCAATAAGCAACAAAAATCTTATATACCTATAATACATATATTTAATTTTGCAAGTGTAAGTAATTTGTATAAATTTATTTCGACCATTTGATAAGAATGTTTTTGCATTTGGGTGCTCTTGTCTTAAACGAGCAGAAGGTACATTTTCTGTTACTCACCCTTGATCTACCTCGCACCTTATCTCTATTTATTTATTTTTTTCTCTACGGATTTCGATCTGACTCTGATCTCTAAAACACGTAATGGTAATAGCGATGATGATAGAGAAAGTACTTTTTGCACATTTTGAAATCTGTTTTAACGATTACAAAACTGTAAATGTAGAAGTAATTTATAATGTTAAGTCGATCAAATATTTTTACGATTGTTTGCGTAAAGAGGGACGACTAAAATATTTTTTGTTAAAAATATTTTTGTCGTTTCATATACTTGTCACCAAGGAGGCGAGAAAATGTTTAGAGAATTACTATTTTTCTATGATAAACCAAAAAAAATGAAGAAAAATGTCTTAAATTAATTAAGCATCATGCTGTGGTTCTAGTTAAATATAGTCACGTATGGCTGATCAAAGTCTTGAAATGTACAGAACATTTTCTCAAAACGAACAATTTTTTTTATTTGTGTAATGGACAAAGGATCTGCGAATTGATATATAAACGCGTACAATTAAAAATTGCATGGTCTCGAATTAATAGAATACCGCATGGTTCGTAGAATATTATAGAAATTTGTAGTATTTAAGTAAATTTTATACATACATTCTCGTTTGTAGAATCTTTTATTTATTTTGTCATCAAAAAGTGGAATGCAGTGCTGAAATTATTTTCAAATTCATATCCAAATTATAGTATAAATTCTATAAGGCTTTGTTAATTATAGTTAAGAATTCTCACATTTGTCAGTGGTTTCAGCACTGATTCTGCATTTTAATTTATCGATTAAAAAAAGATGATTATGTAGAAGTTAAGTTTCATCGACATTAGCCAATAGTAAGTAAATCTTTCGTGTCGTTATTTGTAAAAAGAAAACCTTCTCATTTCATTTTGTCCAATAAGCACCTATTCATTGCACACTTTTTGTATTATTTAATATGTATATGATCAATATTGTTGGCGATAATATACGAAATTTATTCATAAAACATTGTTGTAGTTAGTTTATTTCTTTTATGATTTCCCTACTACCTACTGTCCTCTGTGTGCCTATGACGTATTTGAAGTATTTCTTTTATTTAAAGTTTATAATACATATTATCTATAGAATTACATATATACTAGTTATTTGTTATTTAATATCTTATACAATTTAATAGAAATAGCATATAGAATAAATTTTTGTGTTTTTATAGTATACATATTATATTTAAATGTCGAAAGTGTATTAGCTTTTTGTGTTTTTGAAATTCTGAGATAAATCATATTAGAATAGTGGCCAATTGAATTAGAATAGTAGTGTGTCATACACCGTTTATTACCATTGATCCGTTTATAGTACAGGGAATCTTGAAAGCATGTTTATGCTCATGTTTTGAACTATAATCGTGTGATATGATTGTGATATAGCTGATAAAACCGAAATTGAGGGAAATTTTGCAGATCCTTATATCTAATAATCAATAAGTCATGTTACTCTACCTAGTAAATTATTCGAAAGGCAATTTAGATTTCTTTTTATATTAAATTCAATTATATTTTCAATAAAACTCTATAAAGGTACACCAATACATGTAGCACAAGTAAACAAAAAAGCGATCAACGACAGCGAGCGAAATTTCAATTAACCCGTTCGAAACAAAAAACAAAAATAAAAATAAAATGAGTATAAAAAAGCTGGCTGAGCGTGGGTTGTGTGGTATATGTGTGGTGAGCAGGTGGCGGCGCATCGGGAGATTAGCGCCGAGTTGAGCTCAATCGCCGCTGCTGCGGCGGCGGCCACGTCTTCCACGTCGTCGACGGGTCCGACGGCGACACTGGACGTCTCGGCGCTGCATCAGGACGCGGTTCTCGACAGTCAGCCCACAGCCGGCGCTACTTCCGACAGTGCAAGGTACTATTGATATCTCTGCGAATTCTCACGTCACTTTTTGCAAGCTTTTCCTTTGAGCGGAATTCCTTTATGTGGAAGGATTTATTTTCCCGCGCGAAAGAATCTGGCTCTGGATTAAGGGGTGGAATTTTGTTAACGCTCTTGTAAAGCATTAAATTTTGTCAAAGTATATATGTACGCGTTTATAATTCAAAATGTTATATCGATTGATTATAAAGATAAGATCATTTTCTTTTTAGTCATATTGTTAAAAGTATAAGTGTAAATTTACAAGTTTTTATTGAAATTGATAATAGCAAAACTTACCCTTAATATTTTTTATACGTGTAAAAATCGAGCAAAAAGCTTTAGAAACTATAAAAAAAATCAAGTGGTTTTCATAAAAGTATATGCCCGTTTTACACTTTCTTGATGACCGTCACATCAAAGGAAAAGTATAAAACATCTGCGTCGTTATTTTTAGAGAGGTAGGCGTAAAAAAGTCAAGATCACAGGTCGAAGAAAGACTTTTGAGCTCTCGAAATAAAAACTCACACCATCTAAATTCGTGTCAGCGTCACATGTTTGGTACCATTTTTATCTTTTGACTATATACTTCATTGCACAACATATACTCGACTGCAGCAATTTATTTTCATTATCATATTCATTATATATTTACAGAACAAGTAAAACAGTATGGCACAGATCGTTTGTGTAGCAACATTTGGGTGATTTTTGAATATTGTTGTGTGTTTAATCGAAATACTTTTGCATCTGCATGTGCATTCTAGATTAGATAGATGCACGAGATACATATTTATATATTGTATACAAGAACGTAAGTAAATTTTGTGAAAATTGTAAATATAAATTGTTCAATTTTATTAGATTTTTTTTAAATGCACGATAGTATGTATATTGTACGTGGAAATTATTTTTTATTGTTGATGTTTATTGATTATATAATATATTTTTTTGTGACGAAATTGCAATCAAAATGCATTTGATAAAAATGTCTTCAAAATTATGTCTCTTCATTCGTCATCCCCACCGCAAGCATTGCATTTTGCTTTTTAATCTTATTATTCTGTGTTAATAAAAAATATAAGCCAAAAATGCTTTGTGAGATAATTTTTAAAATCGATAACAGAAAGTCGTGTGAACAAAGCATTTTAAATTTTATAAATACATTTTTTCAACTATATGTGTGTTTATAATATGGAACAAGACATATAACCATTCAAACAAATGAAACAAAACAATAACGAGTACTATGTTTGATAAAAGGAATCAGAATGAGTTCGAGAATCTAGTGAATTGGAAAATCAAACATTCTACTATTTTATAATTATGCTTTACAACAAAAATTCATCTACCTATAAGTAGGTACGCGTGACCCGTTTTTGACCTCAAACCATCTCTATATGTATAGTAATCAATAATTATTCCACTAATTTCTGAAGTATAAAAATATAAAAGCGTAAGATAAATAATTAAGAATTCACATAAAATAAATTACAAATTTTGAAAAAAATTAAGGGATGACTTTTCTCTATTTGTGGTAGTATGCAAATACTCTTTAGCTTATAAGTCGGTCCCTACGAAGAGTAGTGCGGTTCAGATTTCTTACGAAGAGTAGTGCGGTTCAGATTTCTTAGGCGAAGAGTAGTGCAGCTCCGATTTTGCGGCGAAGAGTAAGTGCAGTTCAAATTCTCGCGGCGAAGAGTAGTGCAGTTCGCACAAATATTGGCACTTTCGGGGCTTTATAATGGAAAAACTGATGAAATTCATGGATGGCAAAGCGGACATATAATAACATCCGCATACAAAGAGTCAGCTAGTACAACAATTATTAAAT
>UCOJ01002301.1:0-13330 GCA_900474305.1 Cecidostiba fungosa
AAAACACGGTGTGCAACAAGGGAATAAAAGCTATGTCAGACTCGGGTGAGGTGTTTTCAGCACTCGTCTACGTCTCGGGCGCCTTCGGCGCCCTCGACTCCGACTCGTGCTGAACACCTCACCCACGCTTGACATAGCTTATTTTCTCCCCTTGTTGCACAATGTACTATTTCTATTCAAAACGCAGTTATTTAATACTTAAGTAGCCAGAATTTATTAAATATCGATCAAAGTTAATCAAGCATTCGCATTGGTTCAACTTACTTAGAAAAAATTGAATACGCCATTATAAATTAATTTTTTTAGCGGGTGATCGAAAAGCCCTCTATGCTTGTAAACCTTTCGCGCAAAACAAAAGCTCGCGGTGAAGCGCTGGAAAAACAGTCAAAGGCACTCTCTTTCCCTTCAGCCTAAAATAAGTTTGCAAGAACGGAAAAAGAGAGAGAGAGAGTAAACAGCGTGGAAAAAGATTACGTCTCGGCCCATCTCTCGTTGTAAATAAATAAGCAAGACGGAGAAAGGGTGAACGACTCGAGAGCTTAAACGGACTCTCCGCGCCGTTGTCGAATCCAACCGAAGGCTTCCTGAATATTTTTTCTTTTTTTTTAAATTGCATTTCGCTCGGCTGGAAGAAAATCCGTTTTCGGAGGGTAACGAAATTCCCAGTCGACGTCGCTGCGGAGTCCCGGATCGACAGCTCCACTTTACGCGCGCGCGCGCGCGCGCCATCCGCCAAAAAAGAGAAGAGCTTGCGCGCGCTCTCTCTTTTTTCCTTTATTTCTCAAGATATTCGTTCTCCGAAAAGTCGCGAGGGAGAGGCGAAGCGCGAAGGTAAAAATCCAGTCGATTTCTCGCGCCCGCGCGCTGCAGCACCAGCCGATCTATCGTGTCCATTCGTCAGATCGACAGCTCGACTTTACGGCGTTGCACCTCCGCACCGCTCCTATATAGACATATACCGCGTTACTTACTGTATATACGTGTAGCGGGGGGTGGCAGCCTGCGAGTAACTTCGAAATCGGGCGGAAGGAAAACTCTCGCGCATGCATTTTAAGGCTGTTACGGCTGCATGACTTATCCCGTCTTCTTTTCTTCAAGCCGGCAGAAGGAAAATATTGGTTTTGTGAAAGACGAAACCGCCTTTTCCACCTATACACCGACTTGACAGCGTTCGTCTGCAGTGCCTCTTGAAATTTTCCATATTAGCTTTGCATTTTCGCCAATATTTCTGTTTGTTATTAGGGAAAAGTGCGCCATAGCGAAATATTCATTTTAAACATACCGTGTCTATATTATAGGCGATCCGATAATTCGACAGGTATCACCGATGTCATATACCGTATAAGTAATTCGAGGCGGAACATTTTAAATTTCCCCATAACGCTTTCGGAATTCGCATAAAACTCAATGGCATCTCATTCCGGCTCTCGCGGCCGCCGCTTCGGCTTTTATCCGACGCGATAAAAGGAGCGCGAGCGAGAGGGGAAAAAAGAACAAAAAGCGAAGCTTAAGAAAGAAAAGACAAAACTCGTGCACGCGAAATGTCTTCCGTTCCAGGTGTCACGAACTCGGAAAAAGTTCCAGTCGCGCGCCGCACTCTTCTTCAAGATCTCATATCTGTGAGAAATACGAACGAATTTGCGGAGGACGAGGGGTGGGGAGAGGTGTGCTCTTTGAGGGAGACGAGGAGCGAGGAAAATTCGCGTATATACCTTCGCGACACGAAAGAAACGGACTTTTCGAGTAAGCTGCTTTTCAACCGATGCTATATAAAGTTCGACATCGCGACTCAGTAGAAGAGAGTGCGCCTATAAGTATAATCAGCGAGTATGGACGAAGACCAAAACGAAACCTTATGTCGAATTTGACGTATAATCGAGACTGCATTGTGTTCTTCGCTCGTATACGGAAAGAAAGAACTTTAGTCGCCTGAGAACCGATAAATAAAATATGCATGATGAATCTCCGAGGCAAAAAGAAAGGAAGCGAGTCAAAGAGGATTGATGATGAATACACGAGCAGCTGCAGTATATAGCGACAGCGGCAAAGTGCAGCGAAGGAAAATGGAGATTGAAAAATTCATGATCGTTCCTGACGTCTCGAGTCTTCGAGCCGAGCGAGCCTGAAACTGTTTGAAATCAGTTTGTAATAGTGCAGCTTAGGCCATCCAGCTGCATTGGCTGGAAAATTATTCATGCTCTGCCCGTGTGACTAAATCGATGTCTTCGCTCCCACCCCACCACGACCGGTGTAGCTCTCCTTCTGCCTCCTGCGGCGCAAAGTAACACGTAAGCGCGTGCATGCAATCGCTCCATCTCTGTCAGTGTGTTGCACCAGCCAGCCAACATGTCCGTCTGGCTGCACGTTGACGTTCTTCTAAGGTTAAATACTATTTCACTTGATTACTTCTGACCTCATTTGCAAATACCTGTTATTAATGCAAATACAACCTTTTTTTATAAGTCGCTTCGCTGTTGCGAAAATAATCACATGACGTACTATCATACCACTTCACTATTCATCTAACAAAAATTTCACAGCGGAATATTGGTTTTTGCCAACTTTTAGCAGCCGATGTTCTATGCGCTGTTTCGCAACGAGCTTTACGACAATGTACTGAATCCCACCAACGAATAAGTTGAGAGAATTGTCAGGGGCTTCATCAGCCTCTGCCAGTGATAACATTGCGAAACTAGGACGACGAACCGCCGCGCCGTTCTTCGTACTTTTCATTTATTTCACGTGCCTGTCTGCGCGCTCATCATCAGTGCCAAACCGAGAAAAGTCACCTCGACGCAGCAGTCAACTATATAGATAAAAGTAAAGACTCAAGAGGAATTAAAGGAAACACCGAGGTTTCGCCAGCGTACAGGCCAGATGGCTTTGGTGAATGGGACATTGGTAGTGTCGGGAGAAGCTCCAGCTTCCGGACAGCACCAGAAGCTTTCAAAGAAGCAAACTGGGACAAGCTGTCAAGGAAAGTCCAAGGAACTCGAATTCATCGACAGTTGGGAAGGATTCGATGAGGAACTTTTGCGAAAATCTAGGTTGTGAAATTTTTCGAGAGAGAGAAAAAGCGAGGTTTTTCGGCTTTTTACAATGCTAAGCTTTAAACTGTATTTCTGTCAATCATTGGATAGCCGTAAAGAGCCGTATTGTTTAAATCCTACTCTAAAAAAGGCATGGTCATCATTCTACTGCTCTTACTATTCGCGTCAGTGAAATATTTCAAGTGGTTACATCAAATCACGTGAAACTTTATATAGGTCGATTTTTAATATTTCAAGAGAGCGATACTCTCAATCAAAACTCGTTCAAACGCAGTACTTCAGAATTCTCCTGAATTCGTCAAGTGCGCGCGGACGTTACAATTAAATACATTGCAAACATGGTCCGCCTCTGCCTGCTGTGATTGGTATTCTAGAAACATTGAAAATAAAATATAAAAGTCCAGCGAGGAAAAATAAGTATCGAATAAACCCAGGCGGGATAAAAGCAATACTCGAGAGGGGCATTAAAAGCGAAGCAGGAGAAACAGAAACGGATATAGACGCGCCGAGCCGAGAGAGCACAAGAGACAAAGCGCGACCGACTGCGTGAGAGAGCGAGAGTCGATTGACCGAGAGAAACGAGAAATATAGAAACGTTCGAGAAAGCATGAGAGTCAGCCTCCGAGGAAAAATGAATATACACGTAATCCTGTCTGCTCAAAACTAGGCTGATGCAATTATCGATGCATTTAGATATTTCGAGACAGCCCTCACTCTCTTTCCATCGTGAAAGCGTCTCTCTCTCTCTTTTCCTTTTTACGGCGCGCTGCGAAACGCTTTTATCGCCCACAAGTGGTGCTTCGGTGACAAGAAAAGCGCTCGAGGTGAAGTTTAATAGAGAGCTGATTCGCTATTTTTTATCGCTCGCTTCCCTTGCTCTCTTCCTCCCTCCCTCTCTCTCTCTCCCTTAACCACCCTCTCTCTCTCTGCTGATTTTTTCGTGCTTGCGGGTCGCGTGTTAAAGGATAAATACGGACTGTGTGTGTTGCGTGTATGTCGCTCGAACGAATATACACACAGGGAGCACACAGCCTACTTTATTCCCTTGTGCACTGGGGAATAAACTAGGCTGTGCTGCACATCCTACTTTATGCCCTAGGTGCATATATACTATTCTAGCGTCTTTGAATTGCGGCACCCTCTCGACTCCCACTATAGGCTCAAACCTTACCCTCGCTAGGAAAAGTCAAACCCCCCACTAGTTGCACGATCTGTACTATATTTTATATAAAAAAAAAAATAAATAAATCAATGTAAAATCTAAATGTTGTTCCAGGTGATTGTAAAGATGATGCGCGAAGGAAGTACATAATCCAGTTCAACGGCAGAATCGCATCCTAAAGGTAAATAGTATACCATGTTTCTAATATATAAATAAAAGCACATCAATGTGATAAATACACTAGTTAAAGTTATGTACACAGCAGAAGGGATGTTAAGCTATAAAACAAAAGTTAATATTTTACGATTTAACGCAACAACTTGGTTCGGATGAAAGTATTAACATCCCGGATAGCAGTACATTTCCGAATGAGATACACTGTAATGTAGGTAAACGAATATATTAGCTACGAGCATAATACAGTGCTGCATAATAGCGTGCTCGCATATAACGCTCAGCAATAATACATACTAAAGTCGTGTAAGCTTTGTGAGCACATCAACCGTCAGGCAGTATTCAAAGGTGCGTCACTGTATACACCGTATCGCTCGCGCCTCTCTACGCAATTTGCCGCTCTCGAATATTGCACCTTCATATATTGCGCACCCCCTCCCTCCCCATACTTTTTCTCGTAATCCTTATAGTTTTATCCCTCATTCGCATCTGCAAAAAAAAGAAGCCAACAATACATTCAATCGAACATTCGTCCTAATTAAAACTGCGCGGTATAACACCTGAGCGAGAACGCAGACCGCGAGAGAATGGAAAAATAAAAGCTCGAGCACGGCTTTTCATCGGAGATGTAAAAAAGCATCGCGCGTTGGGCGGGTTTCCGTGGCAGCGCGCTCGAGGTGCAAATGAATTCGTAGCCGATTCCCCGGACGCGCAATCGTACCGAGAACGTGCGATATTTATTTCGCCGAAGAGCTACGACAAATGCTTTTATTAAAAAGCGAGCCGGCAACTTTTACCACGTCGGAGCACGACGTCGCTTTGTTGTCTTCGGCGCAGGATTTATGCCTGAGAGAATCCCAGCTCTGCTGCCGCGGCACCGATTTTGTTTGTCCTGGAGCTCATTTTTTTTTCTCGCTGGAGTGTAAATTCACTGTGGTCGTGATGCTTTTTCTTTTGTACATTGCGGATAGCGGATAGGGCTGCAACGCGGATGCTTCGAGGGCTGAAATACGCTCATATGTGCTGTTTTAGCGGTCTATGAAACGTTTAATGAATTTCACAATTGAGGTACCCAAATGTTGTTCAACGACTTCAAACTATGTGTGCTATTGCTTTGAAAATGATAGTACACGTTGTACCATAAAATTCAATTTGCAATTCAACTCGAGTATTAATTAGTAAATTGGATTTTATTTTAAAAAATAGTATCGACAAATTTAATTATAATCTAATTAAATTCTCACGGCGACGAATGATTTGGTTAATTAAATTTATTTGTCAAAAAGTAAAATCGATAGAAAAATTTAATTACAGTTTGATTGATTAAATTCTCAAAATATTTTCCACATCACTCCAAAAATTCGTGTATTTTTAAAAAAAATCATCGGGTATTTTCCAACAAATAACGCGCTGGTTCGAATTTCTTCAGCTCTCGCGGCGCAATAAACTCGCAGTTTACATCG
This sequence comes from Cecidostiba fungosa, assembly GCA_900474305.1. NCBI lineage: Eukaryota > Metazoa > Arthropoda > Insecta > Hymenoptera > Pteromalidae > Cecidostiba > Cecidostiba fungosa. The sequence goes on from UCOJ01002301.1 coordinate 5,850, forward strand.
TGCCAGTGTTTAAAGTTAACCTGTATATATACAGGCGAAGGTGCGCGCGAAGCCCTAAATAATAATAACGCGCGCCGACAGGTTCGCGCCATAATATTACCGCGCAAATTTATTTAAATTCCGGGGCGCGTTCGAGCGCTCTGGGCTAGGGCTTCCATTTGTAGGGTGGTTGCGTCGCCGCCGTCGACGCCGGCGTATGTAAATTTTACGAGTTGCCGCGGCGCGCACAATTAGCAGCGCGTTTTAATGGCGAGCTCGCGCGGCCGGCTGTGTGATTCGTTATATGAATAATATGCGCGTCCTGCGGGCGATATACTTTTTTCCTGGCGCGTGCGGCTCGCGTGAAAAGCCTTTTTTCCCCTGCGATTTGATTGAAAAAGCTCGCGCTTGTTAGTCGGCCGAATATCATTATATGCGGTCTCTAGGCATTATACGTAATAATTGCGCTTGGTTGAGGTGCAGTCGAGTTTTGCTTCTGTTGCTGGAATAATTATCTCGCTTGCACGAAAGTACGAAAAAAAAATCCTTTGACTAATAATCTTTCTTTGAGGTCTCTCTACATTCGTTGGGATAGTTATTTTATTGCCTACTAATTCTGGATGAAAATAATTAGCACGCGCTACACTAGCGTATCGTCAGTAGTGTAGGTTTTACGAAAAAAAACATAGTAGCCGTTATTAAAATCCATTTTACCAAGTCTTTTAGTTTACATTTTTTTCTCCATGTACATATCATTTATAATATTTTTACAATAAACTATTCCTTCTAAATTAATCTGGCGGAAGAAAAAAAAGGAGCAAGTAACTCTTTGTCCTCTCGCATCAAGTAATATAGAAAAGGTCGTAACCGATATATCGGCCGACGTGTGCGCGAACGCGAGTTCATTTTGCGAAGGAAGTAGGCGAGCGACAGTTGTCTCGGAAATGCACTTGAAAATGACGGGGGCGTCGATTGGCTCTCTTGGAAAAGAGACATAGTAGTACTCGCCGAGCGTCATATCGCCGAGTGGTAAATTGTATCGAAGTACCACTCGAGGCAGTCGCCACCGTCGCGCTGCGTATATAGCGCGCTCTGCGAGTCTCGAGTGCGCGCAGCCTCGCTATCGTAAAAATCTTTCATTGAAGCCAGCCACGATTAGTCCTGCGCGTTTTCCGTCTTTTCTTTTTTTTCACCCTCAGCCCTCTCGATGCTTTTATTTCTTTTGCACTTTGCTGCAGTTATTTTCAATTTTTTATCGCTCTTTCTGTAACGAGCTAATTGCTGCTGTCGAGAAAGATTATACAACTTTGTTATCTGAAATTGTCGTTTTCAATTAGACTTTATTGGATTTTACTTAATCAAGTATATCTACTTTTTTTCTCACTCATGTTAAAATGCGAGCTGTAAAAAGCATTGTCGCCAAATGTTGAGAGTTCAAAGTTTAAAACTGCTAAATGAATATTCTACATGTGGCTCTTTCCGAGAATGTACAGTCATCACAGTCGCTTATCGAAGGATTTATTTTAAATATTTCAAGGCGATAAAAAAATCATATTATTTCGCGAGTAAATAAAGGATTTCGCTTTATTCAGGCATTATATACAGCCAGGGATTATAAAATATACGAACAATGTGCAGTAATGACAGAGTTTTAATTAAAACGCATTTATTCAAACTCAAAGCACAGCCGCAAAAAAAATGATGAATCATTCATACGTGACTCCTGACTTTCTGGCTGTATGATTTTGATCTCCAGCAAAGCGCACGTATAAACGCCAACAATGGCGTGATTTATTTATTAACGTGTGTGTGTGCGTGTGTTCACGTATAAATATAATTCTCGAAACAGGCGAATACGCACAATATTCGCATAAATAAATAACAATCGACGCCCATACATCCATCATTTCATATGCCATCAATATTATATTATATATCCAGCTGCAGTCAATCCGAGTTGGCCCACATCACCTTTCACTCATATACCCCGGTATAGGCGTTTCTTTCATCGCATTCACGCTCTGCAGCGCAGCTCTTTCAGTCTTTATAGGATACACCCACACAGATCCTATCTCGCAGTGCTGTGCTGTATTCACGTCTTGCAAGGCGACGAGTCGAAGAGCTGCACGAACCTGCACATGAAATAGTGGAACGCGAAGTCCGAGGTCGTATCAGCCATTCAGCTGCACGCCGTACGTCTTTTCAGTCCCTCATTTCGCCCACTCGGCACTTTGGCTTTTCATTCTACAATACGCGCGCCTTTTTTTCTCGCCGAGCAATTTGATATATATCTACCATAGGTACGTGAGTTGCTTCAGACGCACATCGCCTGGACGAGTCACCTGCGCGACTCTTTTTTTGCGACGACGAGGCGAATTTTTTGCCGGCCGCAAGCTTTCTTCGCGAGCTCGGCGGAAACATTTAAATCTCCGCTCGTTTTTGTCCGACTCTCTCCCTTCGACAATCACTTGGCCGTACGCCCCCCTACGGCCGTCTGCAGAGCTCATACCCTTTATCCTCCTTCTTTTTCCGACCGTTCCTCATGCAGATCGCAGTCGGCCGCTCGCTCGTTTTTTTCCCTTTCGTCGGGCGACTCGTTATACGCGCGCCGGCGATTTTTCGCCCCAACCTCCCGTACGCTGGAATTCTCCGACGCCACGTTTTTCCGAGCCAGAGCGCAGCTATGTATATGTATATAGCTAGCGACGAGTGTATAAGCTGGGCCATGTATAATCACTCGTTTATTACGCGACGTTTTTCATCCGTTCGGCGACGACGCGATTAAAACTATCGCTCTCTCTCGCTTTCTGCTATACTGGACGTGATGTACGAAGGGTCGTCGGAGGGAGAGAGAGAGAGAGCGAGGCGAGAATTACCGGGGGCGAAAAAATAGAGGATGAGCGCGAGAAATAGCAGTTCAAAGAGACGCGAGAAAGATAGATGGAAGTAACGCTGTGTGCGCTACTATGCTGGGGCGGATGTCCATTGGCGGCTTCCTCTCTTTTCAGCGGTTCCTCTCGCTCTCTCTCTGTCCTCGAGAGATTTTTCCAATCGATGATGCGTCGAGGTATGCGCGTACGGTTTATCCGCTGCTGCAGCACGGCAAAAAAACCCGACGGACTGATATGCGTGCAGCGTCCACGCTTTTGACGCGACGTTGTTTTATGGATGACGCGGCGCAGGATATATGTACGGGGAGAGATGTAAGGCGATTACGAGAGATGAAATTTTAACAATTAAAATGTTTTATTACGCGTATCGCGATGCACACCCCCTATACTGTCTCCTCTCGTTTCGTTCCGTTTCGCCGGCCGGCCGTGTAATTTCTTGGCTTGTGTTGTAGCTGCGCAGCCTGCGAATTTATGAGTTGCTCTGGACGCTTCGGATACGGTATGCGGATTATGAGCGAGGAACTTTAATTGTTTTCCTCGTATAATCTCCTTTGTTTCGCGCAAGCACGTTTTTAGACGCAAATTAAACAAGCGCGCGCGCGAGCTGGCTTCTTTTCATTGTTGATGCGAGGATGTTTCGTCGTACATAAGTAGTATAAAATTTATGATGCTTTATCGGTGACATGCTGCGTTTGACGCTCGGGGCGAAAGCTCCTGATTGCTTTTCCAGCATATATTATATAGGTCCAATGAGTTGTGATAATTATTAATGGCTGACTGCGAGGTATTTTGCTTTTAGATGAGCGTTATCGATTAAATTTTGCCTTGTACCTGTCAATTACTGATAATAATATATAATCATCGTGTGACATAAGCATCAATTTGAAATTAATACTGAAAAAGATCCATCTATCCAAGTGGAACAGGTCGTGCGATGTCAGACGCGCGGGACTTACTTCAAATAAAAGTCCGTATACAACCGGCGGCACTTTCCAAATCATAAAGTTCGCTTGTTGGCGCACACGGGCTTCTGAAAAACTATCTCGTCTACGCTCGATTTCGTATCCGTCGTCTTGCTCCCTCTCCACTATATTATATACTATACACATATATCGCACTATACGACCGCTCGAGCTTCACTACTCTGCAGCTGTCTCACGTTGTATAGTATAGGTATAGCGCGCTCGCAGTCCAAGCGAACTTGTTTTCAAATATAAAGTTTCGCTAGCAGAGAGAAACATGCAGAAGCTCAGTCCCGAAAAAGTGGCCCTGATGCAAGCGAAAGATGAAGCAGCGTCGGGAGGGAGAGCGAAACTTACTCCATTTCGCGTGCGCGTGGGGTATCGGAGTAAGATTTGCCTCGTATTATGTGCACATCGAGGAACACTTATAGAGCCGAACGGAAGGGAGCGAAGTTGAAACGCAAACGCGCGCTCTGCCGAGCATTCAAATATGCCCCGACGCCCGACATAAACTACATCAGGTCGCGCGAGATCAAACGCGGAATGTCGACATTGCTTTTCATCTCGGGGCTGCGCTGCAGACTATTTCAGTGGTGTTTCGCGATAATCAGTATATATTATGGCCTACTGCCGCCGCTTTTATAATTGCCGTATTGTATTTCGGGGAGAAGGAAGAGTCGAAACCAAGCGTATTCCGTTTTCCCAGCAAAGTGCATGTAATAATGTGCTTGGCTCATTATTCTCTGTTACGCGTTTCCTGCCGCGAGTATAATATAACCTCGAGTGCTGGAGGCGAATGTTGTTGAAGCGCGTTACACGCTCGAGGGCCTTTCGCTCAAAATGCTAATTAACCATTCCGATAACAAAGTATTCATTATAATCTACGGCAAAAAAATCAACTCGCTCCCGGTCTTCCCGGCTCGCACCTGCTCTGCGCGCTATATATCAGTTATTAATTACGTCGCTACGAAAGAAGTCGTTAGAGAGCGAGATTCGAAAAACTATAGCTATACGTTGCCGGAAAATGAAAACGAAATAACAAGGTGAGTGAGAAATAACATCGCGATAGCGCGAAAGCACGTGAAAGCGAAGCCGGGCGGTAAATTCGAAATCACGCTTGGTCCGTTCGCCGACTCCGTAAGTGGCTGCTCCGGCAAAGAGGAGAGATATATAGGAGCCGAGTGAGTGTATATAACGAGGGATGCGGGGAGAAACAGAGAGACACGCCGAGATAGAGAGAAGAGGAGTCGAGGTTCAAAGCTTCGATCTGCCGTCCGATCAGCCGGAAAAATGTAATTAGGCGCGCCGGTTCGAGCGAACGAAAACACACGTGCAGTTCGATGTATAGGCTCTCTCTGGTGCTATATATACTGCAGAGACTACCGGAGAAGCAGTATACAGCAGCATATACAGGCGGAGAGGAGAAGGAGAAACGCCGAGAGGGGCAGCCGTGGTTACCTAGAGTGCCTCAAAGACTTTTCGTGTTTGCCGCCCGGCGCAGAATAAACTTTGCGCCCCTCTTGTACGTGTGTGCAGTTGCTTCCTTCTCGGAGGGGGCAAATTCAATCGCTCGTTCGGCAAACACGAGAGAAAGAGTAGACTCTCTTGCGTCTATGAAAAGTGCAGCTTTCCCTGGAGGCGCGCGAAACCCGCCGAGAGAATGAGAGCGTAAAAATAAAAGCGCCCGATGCCCGCGCGACTACTACCGTGTGAAAAATCGAAATTTCGGTAATGGCCGCCCGCGCGCGCTGCACCGGGGGAAAAAGTCCGGACTTCTGCTTGCTGTGCGCCGATAAAATTGTGTCACACTCTGCTGTAGCCCGACCGCTTTTTTTTTTCTTCTTTTTGTCCCTTTTTTATGGGCCGCGTTGAATTTACGAGTTTCGAAAACAACTTTTTTTTCTTGCTCCGCCAGAGAGGCCGAGCTGATATTTTTCTGCTTTTATTACAGCGTTCGCAGAGTTTTTTTTAAAGATTCGTTTAAATGAATTGGGTACTGGATTCAAATTTAGCTATTGAGTTTGATTTGAAAGTACGAAAAGAAAAACAGTGAGATATAACTTTGAGCTTCAATATCGTACATTGCCTTCCCGAGTCGATAGAGTAAATGTTTTCTCGGCATACATGGGTACTACTGACGTCTAGCTTTATGAGTCAGTGGAATGGTATCGCTCAGAGAAAATCTGTGAGCGTTTATTGAGATTTTCGTGGTATCGTTTTCTCTGATTATTGATTTTTGATTATAACCAAACTAAAAACCCAAAAATGAAGCAGTAAAACGTTTTCCAATCCAATTGCATTTATTTTCTGAAACCATCAGCGAGATTACTTATTATCGCTAAATTGCTGTAACTCAATCCATCAGTATAGCGATTCGGTTTGAAAATTCCCTTCGACTCTCACGAGCAGCAGCAGCAGCGAAGAACACTCGCACTGATCAGTCCAATCTGCAAAACTTCTCCTTTTATCTTGCGTCCTGACGAACATTTCTCTCTGTAACTCTGTACTCAGCGAACGGCTGCACGCACTGGTTTCCTGTCTCTTTCGCAGCAGCCTGACTCTAGCTTTAACGAATATACCTTCTCTTCCTCTCCGGGTAGTTTGCGAGAAATTTGCATTCGATCATTCGCCGATATTCAAATTCATTTTGTCGAGGCCCGAATATAACGGGTAATCTGTTAGGCAGCCGTAAACATGTATGCGATTCGATTCGCAAGTTGGATTGCGGATGCTGCTGTGTCGTCGAAGCAGTAGACAATTGGTCGAAAATGTTGGAATCTTATGAACGAGTTAATTCACGCTTAAAATTATTCCGAAATTAGCGATACTGATCTAATGCACTAGTCTTGAGAAAGCAATACAAAATATTAGCAGCAAGTTATTCGTACTTTTCAGATGTGAAATATGGATATGCAAACAATGCATCCAGGATTGTATACGCGTATAAATTTATTACATACCTTTGTAAACATTACTGTACGTTATATAATTATGTATAATTAATGCTATAAGTAAATAGATTAACACTGATTGACAACAATGCCACATAATTACGTGAAATTATAAATACATACATATCATTTTCTATAATTCATCGAGTTTAAAATGTTATTAAAAGCCTAAAGAATAAGAATGCAAACACTCGTTTTGATTACGCAAAAGTATACGCATAAAACAGCGGCTACAAGGGTAAAATGTGCAAAAGGTATAATTGTCTGTACATTTAACAGCAATAAAAGGAAATTGCTCCGTTACCCGCGTACTGTTTCAACACGATAACTATGCTCTTTTATGTACCTCACTATTAGGACCAAACTTACAATGTTTTCACTGCCTTTTCCACGAAATCTCTTCATTTCTCTTTCTCACCCTCCGCTAGCTCGTTTTAGATTTTTGCACCCTCTCATTTTCTTCCCCCTATTGCAATAGATGCTTTTTGCCAGTTTTCTTTTTCTTCAAATGTATAATACCCAAAAGTTATTAATTTTTTTCGTAATTGACTTCATAATACTTACTTACTGCGTAATACTTTATGAATGAATTTAATAAATCTTGCGTTTATCCTACCTACAAGAATCGCTCGCTTCATCTTGAAAGACTTTTATTCGTCGTCTGATTGGTCGGCCGAGGAAAGGGCGCGAATGCTGAT
>UCOJ01002302.1:0-13331 GCA_900474305.1 Cecidostiba fungosa
TTTCTCTGTTATCGAAACGCACTTGTTCCGAAAGACAGTTTGAGTCAGATATCACTCTAAACACTCGGAGTGAAAACATCGCAACGAGTATGAAGTACACACTACTTTTAAGTAAGTCAAGTGAATTTAATATGCCCACAATTGTGGTTACGCGAGAGCTTCTCAAAGAATGGTAGATACTGCTCGCACTCGCACCGACTATTCGAATGATGCAAATTGCGTATTGCTGCTCTCGCGTGTAATGAGTTCGAAAAGCAGTAACAAAACAATCAAATTCGAGAGCGAGAATCGCGACCTGACGTTGTACTTCATCATCAACTACTATACAGCGAAACGGTGGCCTTTTGCGTGGAGCGTTAGCATTAAATTTTTAGCGAGCAATCAATGAGAGCAAGCCCGAACGTTTCGCATGAACGCAGCATTAATTCCGAGCGGCATTTCGAGATTTGTAAAATGTTGATGAATCTCCATTCAGCGAGCATATTCGAGAAGTCCCGCGAACGCTGATAGAACACGCTGCTCTCTCTCTATATATATACAGCTGCACACACGTGCGGGCAGCGACATTTCGTGAAACGACAAAATTGCAGGCTGATTGCGTGTCTATTATTCAGTCATCACTCTCTCCCCTTCCCCCTCCCCTCTCTCCACGAGCGCCAATCAAGCAGTACAGCCTTTATGACGTGAAATTATGAACGCCAATCCGACAGCGCTGTGTAGCAGACGAGCCGGCTATCCCGCTGCGGCCCGAATCGATTGTTCGCGGCGAGCTAGTCTCTCTCTCTCTCTCTCCTCTGCATTGCGATAGCCCGCCGCGGCAGCGGCTATCGTGACAATGACGTGTAATCGAGCTGCAACTGACGTTCGCCCACCGCAACGTGTCGCAAAATTGTAGAATTGCTACTGTGCGGGAGAGAGACTGGTGCTGTTCAGTTGAAGCTATATATATGTATATAGCAGTGACGCGCACGATGCCCCGATCGACGAGTATACGTTTTGCCGGACGTTCGCGTTTTACGTAAATATGGCATAGTGTTTTCGACATCTCGGCTGCAGTGTTCAATTGGTTTAAGCCGGTTGCAGGCTAATTGAACGATAAAGAACCCCGACCCGATAGCGACTGCCTTATCTAATCGGATATCTTGGCTATGAAAAATGTATATGAGGAAGTCGACAAAAAAGATTTACTTGGAGCTTTCAAAAACTTTAAAAAATGAGGACTTATTTTCCAATAATATTCCAAAGTATAATTTCTGATATATAACGAAGATGGAATTTTCAATTCACTTATTATCGCAATAAAGCAGAGTTGCTGTACTAAAAGTTTACAGGTTTGACTAGCCTTGCACGAGCACGTGAGATTTGGAGCTTGCGCCGCACATAATAATCAAACAAAAATTTACAAACGTCTAGCTTTCGATCGTATTCACTGTGTGCTCTATAATTATTGTAGGCTGTTTTTTACGGAACTTCCACATAAATACACAGTAAACATTACTTTTACATTGGCGACACTAGCGACCCCGACCCGCGGTGGTAGTTTTTATTGGCAACAATAACTGCATCTGGTAGTTACTGAATTAGTGAGAAGTTCTCGCTAACGTGATATCCGAGAGAGAGTAGCTCGAGATTCGTAGCGTCGTAATAAATAGCGCCATACCGCGAGTTTCATTAAAATTCGCGGCTGGCAAAAAATAAACTCATCCGGCTCGGAGCGTTTGAATATTCATAAAGAAGCTGAGTAACCCGAGGCTGCTTAAAAAGCAAACTCGCTACACACACGCGCGCTCGCGTGGTCCCGTGGCCAAGATCGCTGCTGCGGCAGGTATACGCGTAAAAGCCCAGCTGGACGGACAGAGTTGAGAGAGAGAGAGGCGAGTTGACTAATTTAAAAAACGCAATTCCGCTAAACCGCCGCGTAGTGTTTTTATCCGACGCGCGCGGCGTAATACCATCGGCTGCGGCGGTCTCTTCGTCGCGCATTTTCCCTAATTGAAAAACTCGATTCCTCGAGGCTCCGCGCGTGCGTTATATACTCATCCACACACTGCAGCCTCTCGATGTAAAGCGACCCGCGAGAGGCTCGCAAACGCCGCACGGGAATAGAGAGCGACATCGTTGGCCGCCTCCACGGGGAATATAAAAGTATATCGCGAAATTATTTCCTAGAGACTTATTGTCTGGAAAAAGAGAGCCTACCTCGCGTATATTAATATATATGCGAGGGAGGGTGCGCAGCTAAGCGTTATCGGGAGAGAGCGAGCGTCGATACAATATCGAGCCATTATCGAAAAACATGGCTCTCATGTTATTCAAATTCGCGGATAAATCAAACCCTCGGCTCGGCGCTGCATACTATATATATACACGAGAGCGCGAGACTCTGTGTGTACATGCGCGCAGGTGCGCTACTATATAGGCGAGCTTGCTATATGAGATACGTCCGGTACGTATAACTTCGGAGAGAATTCACTGAATTCAATTTGCTTCAAACTGCTTTTTTTCGAGCCGCCGCCGCCGGCCGACTTGTCGATTTTCGATTTCGTCCAAACTCGTCGGATCGTTTTTCCCGCGGTGCTTGAATATTTTCGCGGATTTTTCAATTTCAAACTTTATATACGCGGTATTTTTTTTTTAATTTTCCATGCCGAGCAACGAGATCTGCGAGCCTGCGCATTGGTATCGAATATTTTTAGTTAGTTATTCGCAGAATAATGCTTGTACGCTCAATCGAAAAAAGTACTTGGCGATAATACACTTTCTCGCGGGAGATTATTCACGAGGCCACGTGGATTAGAGTGCGCCGTTCTCATTCCTCTCTTGCCGGGCCCACGTGAATAAAGATCTCCTCGGTGAAAACGGTCGGGGAGGCAAAGCGCGCACACACCGCAGCCATTCATATACCGCAGCTATTAGCCGAAAGGGGTATCGCGCATCGCATCGCCGGGAAAAACGGGCGCATGCAGGCTCACCGCGACGTCCGGGGGGAGAAAAGCGAGAAAAAGAAAGAGAAGAGAGACAGAGAGCAAATAAACGTTAAATGCAAAGCGAGCGACGCTAAGTTATCTTAATTGGGGCCGGCGAAACTGTTTTCCTCTATACGCCGCTTATACCCTTATATACACTAGCCCAGCAGCGAGGCAGACAGTATATAGCTCCTTCATAAATATTCAAAGCGCGCGCCGGCGCTTAAAATTCGCAGACGCGCGAGCTTCTTAATCTTGACGGAATACAACGGGCCAATTCGTATACGGACGCACCGCGGGTTATCAGCGTTTGTTTTCCATTCTACAGCTACCCCCTCCGAATCGTATGTATATATACAAATATAGAAGCCAGCCGCGATCTTTAATTGCCGGAGCCCCTTCGTCGGGCGACGCTTATGAGCCCTTACGTATGCAGCGGGTATCCGCTTAAAACGATCGAGCTTTTCGCCACTGCACTGCAGAGAGCGACGACGAGCTTTTCGTTTCTTCGCCTCGCGCCACCCGCCCCGTGGCTCGTCGTCGCGCATACCCGATCGACCGACTCGTTCAGCAGCTTCCCTGCGGCACTCGGAATTTTAATTCTCGGCTGCCCGGCTGCTGCTACTGTCCACGTCACTGTATATAGAACGTGACTGCTGCGAAGCTCCTGGGAATTGCCGCTTCCGCGCTGATGGCGCCGGGACTTGGTTATCGGATTGCACCGCTCGAATCTCCGATCTGAAATTTCGAAAATGAGAGCACGCGAGGAGGTATTAAAAGTTTATCGCGATGACTTTTCGGAAAGTCCGGAGATTTTGCGCTTTCGTATTATAACATATAGGTATATATCCGGATGTTTTTATGTATACGTTGCCGTCGCGTGCGCCGATTAGATTTTCTGTGAAAAATTTTTGAAACAAATTCCCCAGGTGTAAAAACTCATTTTCGCGGTAACACTGCAAAGTTCGTGTTTGCCTCCAGTAGCACAGTTTTCAGGCAAATCCCGACGAGATCGAATTTAGCATCGCTATATACAACAGCGAGCTTAAAGAGGAAAAAGAAGCCGCGGCAAAATAAGCCTACGGCTGATGCACGAACACACGGCTGAGAAAAAAAATCCGACGCGCAAAGAAAACAGAAAAACAACGAAGCAGAGCGGAATGAGCAGTAGCATGAAAAATTAGAGCACGAAACGAAGCGCGCGCGCGCAAGAGAAGAGAGCAATATACCCAATGCAAGTGAAGCAGCCTCCAGCTGCAGCAGCAGTGCGGATGCGGGAGAGCGAAAGTTTCCGATGGAGTTAGATACGGATCGTTCGCTCCTTTTAATTGGGTCGAATCGTATCGACAAGCCGAGCGACGAGCTCAGCAGCGGCAGCGCCGTGAATAGAACTTCTTAAGAAATTTAAGGAAACTCGTGGCGCCGTTACTCGAATCGTTTAATCCGAATTTCGCCAACTTCCTTTAGAACGCTGTGTGTACATAAATAAGGAACTAGCGGCGTTACACCCCTGCGCCGGCATACCGCAGCGATCGATGCTCCTTTCATCTCTATGCGCGTCTACTATATACTTACGTCTTCGGATCCGTAACGGGAGCTCGTTATTCTTCTTGTAAGTAGGTTTCATAAGTTCTAAAGTTACTTGCTTTACTCTCGTTATTCCACGAGTTACCTGCGCGGTAATGTACGCGCAAGTCGTAAACAAATTGGTAATTCAACCCTTCGTTCTTGAAACTATGTTTGACTTTATACGGATATTCCAAATTATTAAGTCATGTTAACACAATAACCGCCAATCAATAACCATTTTCTGCCTTTCAAGCAATTATTCACATTGAAATCTCTACCAGGGCGGTTGCTTGATTTCTGATATAATAATAACAAATTTTTTTTATGACGCAATTGCTTAAGAGAGGCCACCGTATACTTTTTATAGAAATGTACTAACTATTAAATTTATCCGCTCGCTGTTCCCAACTTCTTGAGAAACGGGTAATTTTCTGACTCAAAAAATTACAGAGGTCATAGATTTTGTTATCATCTTTGCGTGGAAGCGAGATAGATAGTATTCGTGAATGGAATCCCGGAGAAAATCCTGGAAGAAAAAAGTTTTCCTGGTTTCATAAGACAGTTGACTGATTTTTCCTAAGCATAATCTCACAGGTTGGAAAAGCGTACTTTTAAGTATTGTTTTCTTCAGGCTATCCTCATTTTGACGAATGCTATTCAGCTTATACTTTTAGAAGTTGGGAGCAAACGAGCGGGTAAATTAAGTGTGAAAAAGCTTACTTTCGCAGCCAAACTTGGCTTCCAAAGATACAAAACTCTTTTCAATAAGTATAGGTAACAAAAGAAGAGAACAAATGTTTAAGAAAGATCAGTTCCAATGAAATTAAATGCTTCAATGTAAAAACTGACAAACTATTGCAAACCTATGAAAAAGCGTCGAATAAAGTTTTATTTTAGTTTTAAACGTTGTCCAGTTGTTTGTAGTTTCGTACAGAATTGTACGTATGAGAAAATCAAAAAATTGAACCAACGTTTTCAACAAATTTCTATCATTTTCTTCGGATCAAGATATCTATTATAACCTTTCCTAAGGATCTTTTTCTTATCGGATTAGAACGTTTGAAAGATTACAATAACTAAAAATATACATGTCGTTAATTAACGAATATTCGGCATCCTGCAGTAAGGGCAAACAAATTATATCTACGCACTGGGCAATAGCTGTCGTTGAAATTCGCTGAAAAATCAGAAGAGTAATCAAAAGAGCTCTTGATTACTAACAAAAAAAGCATACATACGAATTCCATTTTTGCCGAATAAGCAAATGATATACAGTCCGAATACTGATACTCGTCACGTCATATAACAGACGATCCAGTTTCGCGCGCGCGCGGGTGAGCCGGCGCAGTTAATTAAAATCGGACAAACAAAAATTTCGCGCTCCACCGGGAATCGCCGTGATAATTGAGATCAAACGAGCGCGGTGCACTAGGAAGTCGCATCAATCCAGCAGCGCTGCTGATGGAGAGAAACTCGGTAACGCGAGAACTGCACGCGATGGCGAATCGCTTCGGTGCAGAGGATCCAATTTAAACACTTTGCCCGCGAGTTTATCCCCACCGCCGTTACTCTAAAACGATTCCATTCCGTAAGAATCACCGCGCGAGAGCGGAAACTGTCGTTTCAGAATTCTCGGCGGAGGACGAATAAGTGCGTGACGGGGTGAGGAGCGCAAAGGAATGCTGGGTGGTTAGCGAGGGAATGCAAGAGAAGGTTCGAGGAAAGTGTGATAGCGAAAGAGAGAGATGATAAGCGTCCGAGCGGAGATCCAGAAAAAAGATATAGCAATTGTCCGTCGGGCTCTGGGTATAGGAGATAATTTGATTTTTCGAGCAATTTGGCACATGCGGATGAATTTTCCGAAAGCTGCGACTCATCAGTTGTGCACATTTTCTAAGTGTAAACGAACTGTGATGGAAATTTGTCAGATCGTGAACTATGAATGAGTTTTAATTAAAACACGTGATATGTATTATAATTGTAATCAAACTATTGATCCTCGAAATTTAAAGCAGACATTTATCTTGGCTCGATCAGGTCAAAGAAAAACATATACCTGCTTAGTACAGCTCCAGTTGTAACGCAAATTGAAGTTTGTATTTCCGGTAAGCCGCGTAATATTCTGCCACACAGGCGCAACAAAATGCGTATAAAACGAATGAGAAGTAAAGCCGAAACACCGGAGGAGATACTGAAGAGAATAATAGAAGAGGGTCGACATTGCGCATTTTGACTATGAAAGAGCAAGATATAGTCCTCTGCGAATAGTCTGAATAAGGAAAGTAGTAGAGCCTGGAGGGCGAATAATTATACCCTTCAGCCGCCATCGCCGTTCTTCTCCGGAGTTTGCGGCTCAGGTATAGCTATATGTCTGAACCCCCAAGGCTCAATGTTTTGCCAAGAGCGATAGTTTACACTATCAATGCACACAAGCAGCTCGTTCGTGTTTGGCCCGGCCGACTACCCCGGGTCGCAGGTGCTCCAATACCCTAAAAGTATACATTTGCGAGAGGGCTTAGCTTCGTTGGAAAAGCTGCGGTGCTCGCGGATTAGCATCGGGTCGGTGTCGTCGTTTAGTGGTCCGATAAGGCTATCGAGAGGTCTGGTTTTGCGCCGAGAACGAGTCAAATGCTGCCGATGAATTTCCTCAAGAGCAGGTCGTTTATTTTCACGGGGGTGGTATTTTCAGCTTGATAGATGTGGGAACGATAAAGTGAGTGTAAATCGCTTGAGACAGTTCATACAATAGCGATGTTTGTGGTTTGAGTTGAAAGAAACAATCTGCAGCAACTTACGCAACAAAATCAAATAACGTGGAGCATCATTGCATTGTATTCCGCGCCAGATAAACAGTTTGCAAGCATCTATCTCTGGATCGAGACATAAATCGAAATATTTTCACCTTCTGGCAAGAGGATCGGGAAGCCCTCTTAAAATTCTCGCGCTGTCCGCTCATCTCTTTTCCTTCTGCACGCGCGCTCTCTCAAGTGGCGCAGACCTCGTGCTCCCGACGAGATTCGCGGCCGCCAGCCGAGTGCCAAAACCGAAGAAGGATTTATCTATTGGCGCAGCCGAGAGCTTTGCCGGACGGACGCGTTTCGGAGCTGTGGCCGGGCGCGGAAACCTCCTGAGGACTTTATCGCGCCGCTGATGGAGATAAATGCGATTTTCCGGCACCGATTTTTTCGGCCTTTGGTGCGCGCTCTTCAAAAAACTTATTTTATAGCTGAGGTTATTACCGCAATCTATCCCAAGCAATCGGTGTGTTCTGTTTTTCTAAAAGAATTTTCAATGCGTTGAACGTCGTTTATTAAAATTGTTTGTATAGCTAGACTGCTTTGTTGCGACTTATTTATTAACCCGTTAAAACGATATTATATTTTTAACGAAATTAATGAATTATTAGACGATCAATTAATTACACTTTTTGTCACAAGAGAAATTCAAATTAACTTTATTATTACTTATTTAATTCGAATTTCAATCGTCGCGCAGTTCATTGGTTGTATACCGTATTAATGTATACACCATTCTGCAGATTCTCTATACTTAAAATCATTAAAACATAATACTATTCGCAGTATAATCCAACGCACGCGAGATCCCTTCGAATTTTGGATCAATTATTATTAATTACAAATTAGAAATGTAAAAAAAAATAAAAATATTTGTTAATAATTAAATCCATAATGATTTTGATGAATAATTATATACACTGACAGAAGGCAAATTTAATTAATTATCTGCATTTATTACGCAACCTACTGCAATATTTCGATAAATTTAATTGATTTGTACGAAGACGTAGAAATATTTTACTTACAGGTCTCGAGTCCGCATAGTAGATCATCAGAGTATCAATTTTCGATCAGCTATCTATTTTTCTGCAATATAACGCATACCATAATTAGGCCAGTTTGCAAGTTAATTAAGTTTTCAATTAACGATTACCTGATCGGAATTCCGAAACAGACATACATAAACTTCCACCGATAACCTTATCGATGCATTGCAGTGTAAACAGACAATTATCGATGAACCTGCTCAAAAGCTTCTCTCAAAAATATGATCCCCGAGTGAAGATATACGTCTCATATAGAATATAACACACAAGAAGTCTACGAATTCTGCCGAGGTCCATTTACACTGCGCTCTCGCGCTGCATTATTATATAATGTGTATACGCACACAGAGGGGGTGGGTGCGCGAGTGAGTATAGATATAAACACTGCACTGGCTGTTTATTAATTAATATGCATTAGCGCGAACGAGTCCGCTGCACGGCACTTGCTTACGGGGAGATGCTCGTTTTATGCTAATGCGTGTGCGTCGTCGAAGTTTTGGCGGGCTGCAGCAGCGCGTCACGGCGCTCTCTCTCTCTCTCTCTCTCTCTCTCTCTCGCTCCGCGCATAATAAGGCTCTTCTTGCCGGCGCGAGTACTTGTCATCCCTGCATTATTTACTTTTTGCTCCGTATCCTGTATATATATTGTATATATACCCTTGCGCCGTCGAGATGATGCACGACTCAGGCTGAGCCGAACTTTTGCTTGCAGCAGACTGACAATGCAGCGATGCGCGACTTCGATCGCTTTGTGTATGTGTGTGTGTGCAGCTTGCGAAAGTTGGAAAACTTTGCCGGTATCCCGCGCTCGGCTTTTTTCTCAGCGATTACACGGAACATTAGGGAAATATCGCTGTTGTTATTGGATTTGAATTAGAGCTTCAGAGGCAGACTTTTTCCCGGGCGATGGCACGTGAAATTTACAACGAATTATAGTCTTCACTGATCCATTATATCACAATCTTCATATATTTTGACATGAGTGTTTCGCAGTAGTACTGTGCTAATATAACGCTGGAAGCCAATGTGTGTCGGTATAGTTTTCTTAGAATATTGCTAAAGGGTACCCCTCAGGCCACATGATATTTATGAGATATTGAACCTCGAAATTATTTTTATCATAGGAAAAACCTATATACCAACTCCGAATTTGAACGTTTCGTTGCACGACGGAGAAATTTTTATTTTGAAAAGTTAACAGAGCTCTTGATCGAGCAAGCGACGCTTTTTTTAAATACAACCATTCCAAAGTTTTAATCCCATGCTATCAGTATATCTATATGTAGGTACGCAGTGTTTCTCTCTTTCGAGATTTTAGAATATTTGATACTCAAAACAATTTGTGACGATTGATTTTATGCATCGTTTCAAGGTTTTGACATTAGATAAAACTGTAAAAATATTAATTTGTCTTTAAAATATGGAATGTTCTAATTTAAGCCCGAGTTGAGCACCACTGGAGTCGGTGGAACTACCTTGATAAATAATCTGCTCGCTTTTATTATTTAGATCGCAAAAGGAGGATTTGTTTGCGATCCACTTCATACCGTGACCATTAGTACGTGAAAATTTAATCGCCTCTGCCGAATCGGAAAAAAGTCCGAGCGCGCATGCTAACGAGGAGTAGTTCTCTGACCCAAGTATGCGGCATTATAACCTCGCCATTGTTCTTTTCTCCAAAGCACGACGAGTCCAAGTTAGCGCGCGGGCGCGCACGTGCCTCGAATATTGTAAATCCGCGACTAACGCTTCCAACAAGCAAATATAGCCAAACATAATAACAGGGACTTTGGCGGCCGATTTATCCGCGAGACGCATATTAATAATTGTCCCTCTCTTCGCCATTCGCTCTCGGTCCGACTCTCCAGTCTGTAGTGGATAGTACAGCCTAGAGCAGCAATAGCAGCAGCAGCAGCAGCAGCAGCCCTACATGATTTATCGTCATTAAGGTGGATTTATCGTCGCGTACTGCGGCTCGAGCTCTCGCGCAATCGGCGCTGCCCGATAAATCACGCGGCCCGGCCCAGGTTTTCAAGGATTTACGGGTCAGTAGAAAAGCTCGCCGATGAGAAGATGAGAGGGCGCACATATATATTCAGCAGCAGCGGCGGCGGCCGCCGGGAAATTGCGACGAAAGCGTTGCCTTTTTTCACTCTTCGCTCGTACGTCCGTCGCGCTCGATCGCGGCGCTTGACGTTTTCGTGATATCGAGGAAATAGAATAATCTCCTGGATTTCGCGGCCCTCGTCCCCGTATATATATGGTGATTTACGCCACAACCACAGCTGTCGCATTTCTCGCTCTCTTTTCCCTAGACCCCCCGTCACACGCTCGACTTATGAATATGCATCGCTGCTAACTGTTTGCTTGAGAAATTATGGCTGTTCTTCATTCAGAATGGCCATTTTTTCCGCACTTTTATCTAGGTTAATCGCAGTACGCAGCATGTGAAAGCTTTAGTATTTCTCAAAAACTGAGAAGTGTTGTTTTTTTTCGATAGGTGTATAATGCATATAAAGCTGTTGCAAGCAGTATTATAAACTCTCCGAACTTTGGATGATAAATCAGCGAAACGCATTTATTTTCGTCCTCGGAAAGTTTGTATTAATTTAGGTACCTGCAATTAAACATTTAATTAAAAGCTTTAATCGAGTTAAAACCCAGTAAACGGTAACTTTTATCGGACAGTTAAAGCCAACATCAACGTCAACAGAAACATGCAGATGTATTTTATTTCAATTAAATTAATCAGCGAGTATTTATATATCGTCGCCTGTTGAAAAAACATGTCGAGAACCTTTGCAGTGCACAACGGTCGTCTGTGAGTTAACATATGTCGCGTGTGCAGAATAATTTTTAGCATCATTTATAAAGGCTTAATTTAACTCACAGCGAAATCGCGCCACGAATTGATTGAATGCGCGGAAATTTCGTTGCACCAAAGCCTTTCAGAAATTTGGCCCGAGCCTTCTCCCAAGTTGAGCCCACGCGCGGAATTCAAATGCATCCCGTGCTCGCTGCACCGGTACTATGTAAAATTCCGGTAATTTTATGCGACGCGTCGCTTCGTCATATGTACAAAATCTCATTGATTTACGTTTGACGCATGCTAACGCCGAGCGTCAGCCAACTCTGAAAGCGCCATACAGTCCAGGCTGTTTGAACACCATTTGCTTCAGCGTTGAAAATTACTGCGTGAAACAAAAAGCGATTAACCATTTCCGTTGAAGGACTGACGCATTTATTGGTGTATACCTACAATATGCTTAGCGTCAACTGTCGTTACATTATGTATATATAACTGGAATCAGCACAGCTGAATGTCGCATAAGGGCGGTGAATTTAATCGCACACATTTTTAACTGAAAATGTCGAATATTCTGCTTTAGTCAAAGTTAATGTATTGTCTCATGAAAAATTCACCCAGCATGCACTGTAACGTAAATTAAAACGTTTGTGAATTAAATTTGGAATTCATCGTTAAAAAGATATTCGCTGGAATCAATGCACGATGCATTTAAATCAAAACTCTTTAATTATATCACGAATATCTGAACTCCTCTCCATGATATAAAAATTATTTAATATTGTTGTCAAAGATGGAAAGATTGAAAATATTATACGACGATGTAGACGTTATCGTCTTATTGATATCTTAATTTTAGGTTATTTTTAGTATTATGGTATGACCATTTTTATGTATAATGATTCTTATGACAACAAATTTGATCTCTATAAAATAATTTATATATTTGTATTATATTTTTTTCAATAAAGGCTTGAGAAGGTCCCCACCAAGGATGAAACGTTGTCGCTTATATATACATTTATGGATTAATAGTTGTTAATTTTTCCTGGGTTATATTCCCACCTTTGACAACAATATTAAATAATCTTTAATTATATACCGATAGAATTGTAAATCTTTTTCTGGATCATGTCGTTTCCAGTACAATTAATAATCTAAGTTTGCTTAATTTCGTAATGGGATGTTGGCCATATTTACACAGCCGTTCGGTACGATAACGTTCTGCATCAATTATCCTCGCGTTCTCTAATTTTGATTCAAACGAATTATCATAACCGATGCTAATAAAATCACGTTAAAATATCCGATGCCTACATATTCATAGATAAAGACGAGTACCCTACCCCTGCAAATCTTTTAAAGCCGTACTGCAGTAGGCTGATGTGTTGTGACCTGTTTGACAGGTGTTTAGTCAGATTGACGAGTATTGTACGCGATACGGCAAGAATAACGAATCAAGCAATTTGTTTTTGATTTACGATAGCCTTGCTTCCTTAATTCTCAATTATATCAACAGTTTCTCAGCGCTCGGAGGAATTCAAAAACACTGAATGTTACCCATAACTGAAAATCGCATCCATGGAAGTATTACTTCAAGTAAATACTTCTGATTGACAAGTAAGCCGACGAGATTCAGTATAGCAATTAATAATAACGTGACAGTTCAGCCCATCTCTCGATATACACCAAGCGCCCAGCTTCCGAGTATTTATCGATTTTCTTTTCCTCCCTCTCTCTCTTTCTCCATCAAGCAAACCTCATCTCTGTCTTTCTTTCCTCCGAGTGCCATTATCTTCGAGGCGAGACGTGTCCCGGCGCGCGTTGACTTTTCCGCAGCAGCTCTATATATACCTATATAGCATCACTGTGTCGCAGTCCAGCTGCAGCAAAGTCTCGGCTGTTGTTTTGCCGCGGCATCGCGACGTTGTCTCAATTAATTGCCGGAGAAAAGGGTCTGCGCACGGGCTGCCATGCAGCAGGAGAAAAACAAGACACACTTGTGTGATAGCACGACGCGACGTGGCGCGTTGAGGAACGCCAACGTCGAGTTTCCTCTTTGATCTCGGCAATTTCATAACTGCAGACATCTCCCAAGAGAGAGAGAGAGAGAGAGAGAGAGAGAGAGAGAGAGAGAGAGAGAGAGA
>UCOJ01002303.1:0-13304 GCA_900474305.1 Cecidostiba fungosa
GTCTGCATGCGTGAGGATTAGGTTTGGTATATAAGGGATTAACCCATTAAGTCCCAGCGGGACGCGTTTTTTCACTTTTCTTCAGTCTCCATAAAATCAACGAAAACGCTCTCAGAAATAATTCAAACAAATCAATTCCAACGTATTTTTTCATAAACTTTTCGATTCCGCTGTCAGATTTTGAGAAAAATACAATTTTAATAGGTTATGTTTGCTTTTTTAGCGAAAATTTGTGTTTTTTAACAATTCTTTTTTCAAAAAATCAATATTTTGAAGCCGATATCGATTAGCATTATGATCGAAGAGTAAATAGAAGGTGTCCTCGACCTTTCTTCTTTAATGTTGACCACATTTTATATTGAAAATCAAAATGGCGGATTTTAAAATAGCGCCACAATGGGTACAATTTTTATGAAATGTAGTATTGATTTACATAAAATTAATTTTCTCATATATTCGCGTGAAAATATATCTAGGGGGGTTTTTCGGGTCGTTGAATACGAATCCTAGGTCAGATTTGGAAAATTCAAAATGGCGGATCCAAGATGGCAGACAAAACAAACAATATATCACGTATTTGAATGAAAATTTGTACTAAGGGGGTCGCTGAATACGAATCCGAGGTCAGATTTGGAAAATTCAAAATGCCAGATCCAAGATGGCGGACAAAAGAAACAAAATATCACGTATTTGAACGAAAATTGGTACTAAGGGATTTTTGGGGTCGCTGTATATGAATCCGAGGTCGAAAAAATAGCAAAATTCAAATGGTGGATCCTTGATGGCAAAAAAACAAAATCATTCTTATTTGAACGAAGTTTATATGTATACGTATATAGCTTCATTCCAATAGACTGTTTCAGAATATTTGGGGGATTTCTGCATATTTCCTGATTTTCGGATTTCGGTGTACATGACTATTTTCTAATAATACTTTTTAGGATAATTGGGATCGGGTCATTCTTCGGTTTTCGGTGACAATCTCTCCGTAGTCCATTTCAGGATAATCTGAGGCAGTTCATTTCTGCAGCGACCTCCAAGAATGATTTTTTTCCAATGTCCTTGTCAGGATAAGTGGGATTAGGTAATTCTGCGTGATCCGCAACTATTCCTCAATAGTCCTTTTCAGGATAGTTGAGATCTCATAGTCTTTTTCTTTTTCAGGGTTTGGGTTGGGTTCGGGTTTGGGTTTATTTTCCTGTTTTTTTTTTCGGGGCATTATAAAAAAGTCTATTTGAAGTAGTCTTCTAAATTATCTCTTTCCTATCAAATATCTTTGTTATAAATTGTTAGTACTTGATATCTCTATCGATAATAAATATTTTTAAAATAAAAATTTTCAAAAATGCCAAAATTTAAGAGCCGTCGCACAGTGTTGCCTAATACGAAAAAAGTGGCCGAAATTCTGGCTTCCCTCGAAAATAGCGTGAAAAATGAAGTATAAACGGTAAAATTGTTCGTTACATACTGTATTTTTAGGATCCGTTTCCCTTGGCACGCTAGCGATTGTTATATAAAAACGGTTAGGTAGTGAAGTAAGCGTTAAACGGGAAATAAAATTTCCAAAATTCTGGCTTTCCTCGAAAACAGAATGAAAAATGAAGTATAACGGTAAAAATGTTCGTTGGATAACGTATTTTTAGGATCCATTTCCCTTAGTATGCTAGCGATTGTTATATAAAAACAGCTAGGTCGTGAAGTAAGCGTTAAACGTGAAAAACCACGTTTAACGCTTACTTCACGACCTAGCCATTTTTATATAACAATCGCTAGCGTACCCAGGGAAAAGGATCTTGAAAAAACAGTATGTAACGAACATTTTTACGTTTAAACTTCATTTTTCACGCCATTTTCGAGGGAAGCCAGTATTTCAGCCACTTTTTTCGTATTCGGCAACATTGTGCGTCGGCCATCTGGTTATGCAGAACGTATAGAAATTCTGGAGATTTTGCCTCAGACTCTGAAGCAGAAAAGATTGAAATTGAAAAGATTGAAGTCAGTATTGAAATTCCTAACATTTCTTATCATAAAAAACTAGAAAACTATAAAGAAGATTAGCAAAAATTGGAATCTGGTCATAAATATGTGTGGAAAGAGGGAGAAATAAAATATTCAGATATCCCTACAAACGAATTTTTTGCAGACAATAAAAATCAAAAGATAATAAGAAATTCATCATTTGTTATATTATTTGAAAGGTCCAGATATAAAGTATTCATTCTCAAGAAACATTCTCGAGTGCACCCAAAAAAATGATTGCGATATAATTATGATAGATTTTGAAACTTTTCTTGGCATTGTAATTTTATCTACTTTCAATGAAAGAAAATCTCAAAAAGATTATTGGTCTTCAAATCCGTTATTGAGGTGTTATCCTGTTAGTTCTGCAATGTCCCGAAACCAGTTTTTGAAAATAACGTCACGCATAAAGTTATCACAATCTATGTATAATAATCGTAATAACAGAGCTTGGCAAATAAGAAAAGTTTTGAACATATTTAGACAAAATTTAGTGCAATTTGGATGGTTCTCTAAAGCTTTACCTGTAGATGAGATAATGGTGAAGTTTCATGGCAGGACGGTATTGCAACAATTTATAACAGACAAGCCTGAACGTTGGGGGATTAAAATGTGGGGCATTTGTAGTCCGGAAGGATATTTGTTTGACTGTGATGTTTACTGTGGAAAGGGTTGAATACATATTCTACCGATAATACATCCAAATTGAAGTAATGTGCCAAAGGTAGTAGCGCGGTTATGCAGATGGTTCAAAGTTTACTCTCTTCAATTCCTCCCAGAAAAATTGTAAATTATTATCTGTATTTTGATAACTACTTTTGCAGTCCCGATTTACTAGTCCATCTCAAAAATAATGGTTTACGAGCAACCGGAGTGGTCAGAGCAAACCGAGTTAGTATACAGAATTCAATTGACACTAAAGCTGTAAGAGGAACATTTGCTGTCAAGCATGAAATAAATAGTGGGATGAATTTGATATCTCTGAAGGACTCAAAAGTAGTATCTGTACTTTCTACTGCTGCAGGCGTCCATCCAAAAACAATTGTGAAGCGCTACTCTCATGAAGAAAAAGGAAAAAAGGATAGTATTTCACAAAGCCATACAATTGTACAACACTTATATGGTAGGAGTAGACATTAAAAATAGATTTTCCAGCGATTTGATGCCTTGTATCCGAGGGAAGAAATGGACATGGCCGATTTTTTGCGGTTTATTCAGGCATCGATTGCAAAAGCAGTAGTTCTCCGTAACTAATGTTCATCTGACAAAATGTTGGAACAAAAGAAGCTGCTCTTGAAATTGCTGCATTTGTCTGCAGAAAAAAAACGACAGCTGAATTAGGATCACACACAACAATAAAATTGTTTCGAAAAAAAAAAAAATGTAAAAATCATGAGTCATGTAGTAAAAGAACGCAACATATGTGCAAACAGTGCAATATATTTTATTGCATCACTTGCTTCAATGACTCTCATAAGTAACATTTACAAAAAATTTTTTAAAATATTTTTAAAAAAATGACACAATTACAAAAAAAAATTTGAAATAGAAAAATATACATAAAAAAAATATATAAAAAGTAAAAAAAAGGCTCTCTTGTACGTTCACCGCCAAGGGGTGAGAGCTGGGTAACGGAAATTAATTTTGACGGCGAAGAAACGTACTTATTCTACTTATTACTTATTACTTTTTGACTTATGCGTGTGCAAAAGTTTAAATTTTAGTTATTGACTGCCATTTAGGATCCACCATTTTGAATTTTCCAAATCTAATCGCGGATTCGTAGCTACCCTAAAAACCCCTAAGTACAAATTTTCGTTCAAATACGTGTTATTTTGTTTGTTTTGTCCGCCATCTTGGATCCACCATTTTGAATTTTCCAAATCTGACCTATGATTCGCATTCAGCGACCCCAAAAACCCCCCTAGATGTATTTTCACGTGAATATATGAGAAAATCAATTTTATATACACCAAATACAACATTTGATAAAAATTTTACTCTTTGAGACGCCATTTTGAAATCCGCCATTTTGATTTTCAATATAAAATGTGGTCAACATTAAAGCAGAAAGGTCGAGGACACCCTCTATTTACTTTTCAATCATAATCCTCATCAATTTCGGCTTCAAAATATTAATTTTTTTAAAAAAGAATTGTTAAAAGACACAAATTTTCGCTAAAAAAGCAAACATAACCTATTAAAATTGTATTTTTCTCAAAATCCGACAGTGGATTCGAAATGTTCATGAAAAAATACGTCGGAATTAATTTGTTTCAATTATCTCGCGTTAGCGTTTCGTTGATTTTATGGAGGCTGAAAAAGGTGAAAAAACGTGTCCCGCTGGGACTTAATGGGTTAAATCGGTTGATGCTTAAGGCTTTGGGTCCTGAATTGAGTGATGGCTTGATTTCAAAGGATAGTCCTTCGGTGCCACCCGTTTTGAATCAATTAGTTGCGGTCGAGACGCGGTTTCCAATCTGGTGCGCTACTACGCAAGGTACGATAGGTTCGAGTTTGATGCCATAAGTAGCGACAATAGTAAGTTTATTCGAATCAACCTGGGAGGTCGTTGGTATACAGCGTTAGTAGATTCGGAAGTATCGGTATCGTTAATTAAATGAGACGCAGCAGGTTGGTTCGAGTCGAGACTAGAACCGTGCGATACGATTATTCGGGGCTTTAATGGAGTCAGTGCCATTGTGAGACGTTTACTGCCATTAAAAATTGATGTAGACAGTAGGGACAAGGCGTTAACAGTTCGGTTCGTAGAGCAGTCGAGTCATGATATCATTCTGGGAATTGATTTCTTAGAAAAATCGAAAATCCAACTGATGCCTTCGGACAATCGCTGGAGCGTCTCTGGTGGCGTATAGCACGATAGTCCAGGCGGTAGAGCATTCGAGGTGGATGTTTTTTGAAGTCGCAAAAATTTTTATGCAGAAAATTGCCAAAAAATATGTACTACAATAAACCGTGGATGACTATTCGAAAAAAATGAGTGCTAAACTCAACCGAGCTACGAATGTATCAAAATAGCCGTTTTTCGACACATTTTTCCCTATAACTTTGAAATGAAGCATCAAATTGAAAAAATTACTCTAGATTTTTTGCTTTTTTGGCCATTTTCTTTATAGTCATAAGACTTGCAAATCGAAAAAGTTGATTTTTGCATTAATAATATGCGAAAAATAGTTAAAAAATCGTATGTATATTTTGAGATATTTTTAAGATAATTAAAAATTGATAAATATTTATCAAATTTTCAGAAATGATAGTTCAATGTAAGACAATTGTAGTGTAAAATTTTCGCAACGATTGGTGGCTTAGTTTTCGATTACCATTATTGTTAATTAAAAAAATGACAAGTTAATTTAAGGCTTCGTTTCAAAGTTATAGGAAAAAATGTGTGGAAAAATTTGTATTTAGATACATTTGTTGCTTGGCTGAGTTTAGCACTAATTTTTTCGAATAGGCAACCACGGATCATTGTTGCGTCCACCCGGTGGAGCAGTAAAAGTAGAGTTTGGTCGATGTAAAAGTATTTTTGTGGGGACGCGGATAAAGGAAGCCAAGAATAATTTGCTGAATGCGCCGGTATTTCTGAGCTCACTCAGAGTGAACATGAGAGGCTTCTGGAAATAGTCAAGAGATTTCTGCCGAAAAACCCCCCTACCGACCTCAAAGCGACGGGGGTGATTAAACATAAAATTTTATAAATTGGTGATCAGCCGACAAAACCAAACATCGCCGATGATCGCCAGTAAGGTGGTCCATCGCGTTGAGAGAGATCGAAGAGATGCGTCGAGCCGGGATGATAGAACGGTCAAATAGCGACTTTAATAGTGTCCTGGTAGTAGTCAACAAAGAAGGCGGAGAGAAAAGATTCTGCATCGATTATCATGACATGAATGAGTGGGCCATCAAAGATGCATTGCGGCAAGAAATTGCGGAACGCTCAGTATATATCTAAGATTGATCTGCGCAAGGCGTACTTCCAAGTACCGATGGGCGAAGATAGCAAAAAGTATACGGCATTTTCAATGTCTGGTTCTGGGTTATGGCAGTTTAATAGAATGCCGTTCTGATTATCTAATAGTCCGGCTACGTTCCAGCATCTTATAGACGATTTATTTGGGCCAGAATTCGAGCCGTATATTTTTGGATACCTAGATGATATCATTATCGTGACGCAAACTTTTGAAAAACTCTTGAAATGGGTAGAAGTCGTGTTGAAGAAAGTTACAGAAGCTGGATTAACGGTGAATCGAAAGAAGTGTGAATTTGGTTGCTCGCTAGTACGTTATTTGGGATATCTTTTAGATAAAGAAGGCCTAAGATCAGACCCAGCAAGGATATCACCCGTTCTGGAATATGCCGCTCCTAGGCTGAAGAAACAATTGCGCCGATTTTTGGGAATGGTAGGATGGTATTGCCGTTTCATTCCAAATGATGCGGAAATAAGAGTGCCCTTATTAAAGTTACTAAAGAATAATCAGTCGTGGAAATGGGAAGAAGAACAGCAGATAGCGTTCGACGAATTGAAGGCAGCAGTAACTAGAGCCCCTGTATTAGCTCGTCCAGATTTCTCGAGACGGTTCTCAATATAATGTGATGCGCTTGACTACGCTGTGGGGGCTGTTTTGACCCAAGAATTTGAGGATGGAGACCATTCAATTGTGTATTTGAGCCGAGTGTTGACACCTGCTAAAAGGAACTACACGACAACCGAGAAGGAATGTCTAGCGATGTTGTTCGCAATTAAGAAGTTGAGACCTTATATAGAAGGTTAAGCCTTCACTGTAATTACTGATCATAGTGCATTACGGTGGCTGTAGAATTTGAAAGATCCAACTGGTCGATAGTTTAGAACTACAGCAATGGGATTTCGAGATACAGCACCGAAAAGGAGCTAACCATCATGTCCCTGACGCATTATCACGAAGTCAGCGAGAAGACGCGTCAGAGATTCATGCGTTCGATGAAATCTCTAACGAATGGTATTTGCATCATCGCCAAAATGTAGTGAATTATCTAAAGAAGGTTCGTGACTGGAAAGTAGAAGATGAGATGTTGTATCGTTTCCGGTGAGACCCACTTCTAGATCCAACACTCATTCAGTGGAGGGATGGAGGCTAGTGCCAATTGAATACTGACCGAGAGTATTGAATGATGCACAACGAGAGGCATCTTCTGGCCATTCAGTAGTCGAGAAGACCTATGATCGAGTCGCTAGAGAATATTATTGGCCAGGGGTTTAGCATGATGTTAATCACTACCTCCAAGAATGTGATGAATGTCAGCGGTACAAAACCGTACAGTCGGGAGCCGTTGGTCAAATCGGTCAGCGGATTGTAGAAAGACCTTGGGCCGTAGTCGCAGCCGATCTCATGGAATTTCCTATGAGTCAGAGCCAATATAAATACCTTATAGTGTTCCAAGATTTGTTTACTCGATGGATCTAGTTGAAACCGATTTCCAAGGCTACAGGTCAAGCCGTAGCGAAAGCATTCGAGGAGTTGATCTTGTTCCGTTGGGAGACTCCAGATTTCCTGTTGACTGACAACGGCAAGGAGTTCATTAATAAGACTCTTAAAGAGATGCTGGATGAGTAGGGAATCAAACACATCACCACTCCGCCGTATCATCCGCAGGCAAATCCGGTCGAACGCAGTCATGTTGTTAATACGGCTACATAATCGAGTATAAAAGTACCTCCAGCCTTTCGAAACTGTGGCAGACACCCTCAACCGGTGAAAAGCCTGAGGAGAGAAGTGGACATTAAAGGGCCAAAAGTTGTTGTAGACCCGTCGGTTTAGGAAGATTGGGTCAAAAGGTTAGATGCTCTTCGAGACATGGTTTTGAAGTATATTGATAAAGCCTGAAAAACCCAAGCGAAGGTTTATAATCCGGATAAACGGGTAGTCGAGTTCGAAGTTGGGGATATCGAGCGCAGGAAAATTCATTCCCTTTCGAAGGGTGCGGAAGAAAAAAAGTAACAAGTTAGATGAAAAATACAGGGAGCCGTGTGTCATATTAGAGAAGCTCTTCCCGCTTGTATATGTCCTAGAGAGGCAGGAAAAACGACAAACTGCGAAGTTTTACATAAGCGAACTGGAAAAGTACGTCCCGCCGAGAAATCATCCCGCAAATAATTAGGATATTGAGTACTTTGTGTCATGGTAAAACTGATGGTCGAGTTCTTTGAGTCGAATGTACGTAAGTAGCTACTTGTGTTGCTATTGTGTTGTGTCCTTGTGCCGTCGAATCATTGAGCCTGGTGTTGGGGATTTCCCCAATATTTACTTAGTCTCTTGACTAATGCAAGCTTTCTTCCAGAAAAATGTCGAAAGTTTCTGCGAGTGCTAGTTGGTACGACGGGGTGGAAGAGATGGAGGCCCTGGTAGGCCCACCTACAGTGATGGTAGAGGAAGTAGCGCCAAAGGTAGATCTACTGGTCACTATCACGAATGAGCGGGCTGATCGACCAATAGATCAGTATCCCTGTGTGAGAGGGTCGAACGGCAAGAGGCGGGCCTACAACGTCAATCGATACCTCGAGACCCATGACTTCTATCCGGTCGTCAATCCGTCTCGCCGTGCTCGAGATGAATCGTCCCCGGGATCACTCATTTGTCGAACTCCGTTCGAAATGGTGGATGATCGTGCCATTGGCGTGTGCTTTGAGACGTGGAGTCGAACCAGTAAGAACATTTTTGTGTGTTTCAGGTGGAAATTCCATTTTATCTGACCGTTCTCGTTTGCGGTCCTTCAGACGAGGTTGAGAGGGGCTATGTTTGGGGATCTTGCCCCCATTTCCACCGACTTCACCATTGATCTCCAGCCTCGCACGTGCTTTAACTGCTGGCTGGTGGGTCACCATAGTGACCACTGCCTAGGAGGAGCAGTGACCTGGTAAACTGCCCCCCTTGTAGCGAGCCCCACTGACGCTACCTCGATCAGTGGGCAGGCCGACCAAGGTAGCAGCGCCAACAATGGCCAACCCCCATCGAGGCCTAGACATCGACGCTCTGCCCCCAACTTACGGAGAGGCGCTACGCTCCCCTGGGCCCGCCGACAGAGATGCAGCAACGATGGAGGTGGCTGGAACCCTGGCCGGACCCGTAGTCGACGAGCAGCCTTGGATTGACGTTTTGCGTCAAATAACGCACGCTCCGCCGGCTCTTAGAGCGCTGTTGAGGGATGTCTTGCGCCGGATGTAAAGGGCCGAGAAGGCCGTAAATAAACTCGAACCTTTTGTGTCGAATTCATTTTCTTTTATTTCTTCTTTCGATCCTGCTATCGTGCCATAAACCTTAATTCTGGAAGTTTATTTGTAAATGCATCAGTGCGTCTAATTAACTCAACAATAACTCTGTATTCGAGACACTCACTCGTGAACGTCTGGGGAAAGTAACCTCACCTGCCAACACAGCTGAGCGCCGGCGGCTCATGTGCTGCCAGGTGAAGGCAATCTACGGCAACCGTAACACCATCCGGTAACTGAGACAGACGCGATCCTATTGTACCGACCTGGTCAACAGGTTAACTCCTTGATACAACCACCAGGAGTTTGTGATTTATCGCCGCGACGTTGGTTAGTGTACGCGGGGTGACCACTAGGCGTCGAATGACCAGCGCGCAACCGAGTCGCGCATCAAGAGCGAGTGAGAGAGAGAGCGAGATCGCGTCGGAGTGGGAGCTGCGCCACGTGATAGAAAGAGATAGACCGCGCGAGATCGGGCCAAGCCTGCCGCGTCGACCATTGACTTGCAGCTTAAATTATGGCACTATCATTCACCAACGAGTGCGGTTTTGTTTATTTCACTCATTATTATTCACTTATTATTATTTACTTATTATTATTCATTTATTAATATTTTATATCAAAGACATGAGAAAATTAAAATTTTTTTGAGGACGACGGGAATCGAACCTGGATCTCCAGCATGGCAGTTGAACGCGCTAACCACTTACCTAAATGGAACTCTTACGTACAAAATTTCACATCTGATATATATCTACAACTACCATCACATGTCTATTAAAATTAATAATAAATAAATAGCAATAAATGAATAACAAAAAGTGGGTTAACTAATGATCACTTATATCAGATAAACTTAAAATAACGTAAACGACGCTTCTGTTTGAAAATAAATAAAATTTGAAGAAGAGACATAACCTAGAAATTATTGGACAAGTCAATTTATTATAAGTTCTAATATCACAAATTTTAATATACTTCTAGCAAAAATTACTATAATACATAGTAATTGGGAAATAAACTTGAATCAGGTAAAATTTGGTTGGATTTTAAAATAATTTTTATCACATTTTCTAAGAAAAATTATACTACTACATACAAAAATTACTGTTACATAATAAAATCTATTAAAATCAAATTTTACGATGTCACATAGTATTTTTTGCTATGTAGAATAACAATTTTTATTATTGTAATAATAAAAATATTTAAAACCTAACAAATTTGTTCATAATGAGAATATATCTATCGACATATCGACGCCTGAGAGGTAGAAGGACCTATCTCGCGCGCGGCTTGAAAAAGGACCTATCCCGCGCGCGAGTTGAAAAAGGCCCTATCTCGCGCGCGAGTTGAAAAACGCCCTTTCTCAGAATTAGCTTAAATAACATCATTTTCAATTTCTATAATTTTTCTTGAGTCAACCACTGTAAAAATTATAGAAATTGAAAATGACGTTATTTAAGCTGTTCGTGAGATAGGTCCATTTTCAACTTGTGCGCGAGATAGGTCCATTTTCAAGCCGTTCGCGAAATGGTTCATTTTCAAGCCGTTCGCGAAATAGGTCCTTCTCCCTCTCAGGCGTCGACATGTTCAGGCCGGTCTATCAATGTTTAAATGGACATTCGGTATGTAGTTTTTGTTGGGATAATACGACGGTTTGCGCTATTTATCGCGGTCCGCATGGTAGCGTATGAAACTTAGTGTTAGAAGCATTAGCCGGGGTTCCGCTACAGCCTTGTCGATATAAATATTTAGGTTGTGAGCAGTCTATAAAGCCTGACGTTTGGACTCTTTACGTGAAACATTGCTCGTTTACACCCGTATGCGAGTCAGTCGGTGTAGCTTCTACTTCTACTGCGATCAGTCCCTCAAGCTCGGCATCTTTCTTTCGTGCTCGCCTTTTGTTTTTTACTTCCTCTGATTCCGATGAGTCTGATGTGTAAGACGAGTTGCGTATCCTTAATTCTACGGCGTTCTTTAATACTAGCACTTTCAATTACTTATTACAGATTCGACTCGACCTTCGTATCCCACACAAGCCTAGTTGACCATTGGTTCCTGTGCGCCCTATTATATATCCTTTCGACACTTGGGATCTTCCCGAGGATTATGATCCGTTTCCGACTAACGGTGAGCACTCGCAGAATGCGATTTCCTTGTCGCCATCGTAATTTGGATTGTAATGAAATGCCCGTAGCTTCCGATTGGCACGAGCACAGTGATACTTATACTCACAATCCCGCGTCCTATGTCACCTCGCACCCGTTGATTTATCGATCATCGGGCTGCTGGGTCGACCCGTGATCATTATCCGGGCGGGGATTGGTAGAACGTTGACTTTTACTTTTGTGAATTTACGGAGAATATATGTTTTATATCTGGGAATTCATATTCTTCTTATTTCTTAAAACCAGTTGTACTCCCATTATTATCCTTTCCTTTGTTAATTGCTTCCTATATGAAAGATCGATTTACTCCGTTGAGCCGTTTGTAGAGTCCGTGTTTTGTTATATGCATCAGCGCTAATATTTTCTTTATGTGTTCGCCGGCGAGAATTTATATCGTAAATTATATTTATATCACTCGTAATTCTTTTATTGTAGACTCAGCCGGTGATTCGTATCTCTCCTAGTTCCGATCAGTCACGTGCCCTAGCACGTCTTGCTCCAGCCTCTGCATCAAATTCTGAGGACGATCGGGAGGTTGCTCTGCTGCGCGAGCTCTTCACTTGCCCTGGTTGCAGCGATTTCATTTGTCCAGACTTCCTACAATGTAACAATGAGCATCTTGTTTGTTCTCGATATTTGCCTTATTGCAACGACTGCCCCTTATGTCATGGCCCGGTTCCTTCCCGTAGAAATCCGTTGCTTCATGAGATCGGATCAAGGATGCAGTTTCCCTGTCGGCATCGCCGTATGGGTTACCCGGAACTGCCTGCAGCGGATAATTGGATCGAGCACAGTCATCATTGTTCCTATAGGCACATGGTGAATCGTGACTCAACATCTTATAATGCGTTATTTTGCTAATATATTTTAATTCATATAAACTTGGGGCCTTTATTCGTGTGACCGAGCCTCCTCAATCTCCTGTTCCTTTTATTCTGCCTTTTATATAGAGCTCATCTCCCAACTCCTCGTCATTTTGCGGCGTCCGGGGGTCGCTAGATGTTCGAGTTATCGCTATCTCTTATTATCTATTTATTTTAACGTATTGTTTTATATATAGTAGTTATGAAGCTTTAACTGCTATGTTTATTTTCCCATTTAATTGTTTTAGGTTGTATACTTATTCCACCACCAGTTCCTATTTTCATTGAATACTTTACTTGTAATAGATTTATACGTTATTATTAATTTCCTTACATTATTATTTTTTTCTTTAATTTTCGCTATCATTATTTATATATTCTGGTTCCTTCCCCTTTATATATCGTTTAAGCTTATTAATATTTACTACACGAGTTTTTTCTCCCCTCTAAATTTTCGAGTTATGTGTAG
This sequence comes from Cecidostiba fungosa, assembly GCA_900474305.1. Lineage (NCBI taxonomy): Eukaryota > Metazoa > Arthropoda > Insecta > Hymenoptera > Pteromalidae > Cecidostiba > Cecidostiba fungosa. Next base: position 12,790 of record UCOJ01002303.1, read on the forward strand.
CGTAATTTATATCTAATATTTCGCAAGGGCCCTTATATTCGGGTTTAAACTGACCGACTTTAGGTTCCTTAAGAACGTAAACCATTTCTCCTTCCCTAAAATGTGCTACATTTAATTTTCTATCGTAGTAATATTTAGAGCGGTGCTTTGATTGTACTAAGTTCATTGCGGCCATCGTTCTAAGCTGTGCATAAGATTCTGTCGTGTCAGCAAGATATTCGTCGTATGTTTGTAAATGCTCGCGTGGTGGAAATCATGACGGTATTCGTGCGTGCCTGCCAAAAACTAGTTCGTGCGGGAGTAACCTAATCTTAACTAATCTAATCTAATCTAATCGAATCTAATCGAATCCGTCGTGTTCTGTTGAATTATATGCATGTTGTACTAGCGGTACTAATTCAGCCCATATATTCTTTTAGGCGTGCAGCGCACCCCCATTTTAACCCCTCAGCCGATACGGTCGAGGTAACCGGATGAAACTTTTTTTAATCGATTATATATGTCTTAACGAGTGC
>UCOJ01002304.1:0-13284 GCA_900474305.1 Cecidostiba fungosa
TATATATATATGTATATATGTATATATGTATATATGATATGATATATATTCACCCGAGAGCAGGGCGTGACGCATCCGCAGGATATCGGGAGAACGATCCTTCGAGCGAGTGGAAATGAATTTGCTCGGGGAATACTTGCGCCAGCACGGCGGACTATACCGTTAATCAGGGCCGCTGTTAGCTGCAATTATCGCGAATCTCGCGGTAAACGCAGCGCTCTCCCGGCGACGAGCGAGTTATCGAAGCATCAGGCGATGAAGCGTGTTTGCGTGTTCCATTTGCGAACAAAGTTCATAGCTTTGTGTTGAAAGTAAGCTTAATAGGATGCAGGACGCGCCTAAACTCGAATGGGGTACAATATAGAACGAAAGTTGAAATGAAATTATCACGATTCAATCGACACAAGAGAGCGGCGCCTTTCGTGCTTCCCGCGTTTTTATCTGAATTGCCATCTTTCGCGATGACCTGATTTTTCGAGGCGAGGGCTCTGCATTATACTCGACACTGTGATACTGCTACTGCAGTCAAGAGTCAAGAGAAGACAAACTAGCGAAATTGTGGAAACAAGCGACGGCGTGTGACATCGCGAGGCCGACTTTTATGATGCCGACACGGCTGCAGTCGAGACACTGCGCCGAGAGATACTTCACAGACCTCTGAAGTGCGCCCCGAGGACGCGAATATGCAGCGCCGATCTGCTAATATATAACAGCGAGTAGGCGCTTACTCTTTGAATTTACCTTGGCCGGACTTGTACCTATACCTATACTTGTCCCACGATCCAACTATTCCGTGTGCGCGACGAGATCACATCTCGACTATATTTAGCTCTTGGATGAACTTGGATTAGGCCTATTGGGGAAAGCTGCTGCGTACGTACAGTACTATTCTCTCGCGCGCGTTTTGACAGACGTATGCAGATGAAAGAATCGGGCTCCTTTTTTTTCAACGGAATCGCGCGAAAAATTTATCATCACCTTGCTGCAGCTTACACGACCAACAGCTCATGCATATGTATCGCCCAAGTCTAGTGCGGCAAGGAGCCTAGTCGATTTCCGTTTTGAGACAAGCCACTTCCGAGAGTATTATACATAAAACTGCGACAAATGAGCGCAGACGCTGTTTTGCGAGGATAACCTAAATACATATGCATATATACTTGGCATGTGCATCAATGCGTTAACGTCAGATTAATTAGTCTCGATACGAGATGAGAGATCTCTTCGACGTTTCTTTCGCTGATGATCGGCCGGCTTATAAGCCGAACAAAGTCGTCGGCAACTAATCAGATTTGCAGCCGAAAACAAAGTGAGAAACACGGTGTGCGACAGCAGTTCGGCATGGAAAAACACACGCAACCAATGTCTCGACGAGCATATAGCACCCGCGTTAATTGCCTACGCCCAACTTTTACCTCGAGCTGTGGCAGCGGCCGAAGAATTGAGCGAATCAAGTGGTCGAAGAAGAACAAAGTCGGCCGAGGATAGTCGCCGAGACCCAGGATAATACGAGACTGGAAGGTGGTCAGATGTATAGTGTATAGTAAAAAAGAGATCGCGTCGTACATACACACGCACACACGCGCGGACCGGATATGAAGTCACCGCGCGTATACGAGCTCGTTGAATTCTCTGCTGCCACGGCCGGTTTCCGGTATATACCTATCAAAGCGGAGCCAGACTTTTTCTAGATCCCATATAGGTGAGTCCAACCATACCGCTCTCAATTAGTGCCTCTTAAACTCACAATCAGTAATTTTTTCTTCTTTTTATTAAACTCGTAAAACTATCCTCAGCGCGAGCTCGTACTCCTACGCGTGCAGTGCAAGGCCTCGCCTATACTACACAATTTTCGAAAAAGCAGAATTCATTATTGGAATTGTGACCTTGAAAAGTAAAACGCATGCTCGAATTCATTAGATATGTTGGTCGATGCAAAATAATTCTCGAACCGCGCGAGCGAGCGTCCACAGCACAGGCAAAGACAAATTTGGTAACCTGGTTCTAAAGAAAACTCTACCAATACGCACATTCCGTCGTGAATCTGCGACGAATGAATAATTAATATACTTCGATACAGATTTCAAATAACGTAATGCTCGAGGTATTCAACGAGATGAGTTTATAAATCTTGTGTCTTGACGTCGGTGAATCAACGTTCACGTCCTTTCGACTACAGCGTGACAATATACCCGAGTCGATTTTGCTCGGTCCACTCTTTTCATTAAAAAATAAAATTAATACGCAAATAGCTCGATACACAATTAAATATTTCTGAGTTGGAGCCTAAATTTTTTAGTTTATTTTCCAGAAAAATCCCATTGGCATACGATGTATAAGCCATTTTTAGCACATGAGCAGAGAGTCTCGAATGGATATATAAAATGAATGCAGCTTTGAAAAGAAATTACCCTATGCGTACTTGAAGATTTGTGCACACATTCATCTGTAAGGTATAGTGCAAGAAACTGGAGTCGTGATTCCGTACAGTGTCATCAGCGCACGAAAATGGAGCATGAGCTTGTCGAAAAGGCTCCCGGCATAAATAATGGCTCGCGGGTCGACTCGCGCTATGTATACCGTAAGCACTCACTCTCTTGGCTTGTCAAAATACCGCAGGCGGCAGAACACGCGCCGGGCCCCTTCTTGTCCCAATACGGCGAAGATGAAGGATCGGAAATTCGCCGACGACCATCATCAACACCATGCCTTCTCCCACGGATGATGTCACGGTCGAGAGGCGCATATTAACGTCAGTTGCTCAAAACAGCCCGAAAAAAACGAGTCGCCAGATATTACTACGAAACGATACGTCGCGTAGGCGTTGGCGGCAATATGTTGTCGACGAGATGCTTGTAATATACTTGCGCCGCATAATATACTCAAGCTTTTTGTCAGATCGCGAGAGAGAACGTATACTAAGAGAAGGAGAGAGAGAGAGAGAGAGAGAGAGAGAGAGAGAGAGAGAGAGAGAGAGAGAGAGAGAGAGCTGGTCTGACCTACGCCTTGTGCATACCAATGAACACTTTCGAGCTACGTATATACAAATGAAGAAACGAGTGTGTATGTACACATTCCGGTCCTGTGCTCGAGCCGCGGCACGCGTTCCTATTCTTTCTTTTGTCTTCGCGGCGCTATTAAATTTTTGTTTGCGCTGCGCGTACGTACGTGCGACTATAGCTGTATACACACGAGAGTTGAGCTTTGAAAAGGTACTATTTGGAAAAGAAATTAAGTAAACTCATGCTTTTGACGAAACTCCGGCGCGATAAGAAAGGTGGGATTCAATTTTTACTTTTTCTATATAATATCTTTGTGTATGCATACTGTATGCGGAAATCGATATTCGATAATCCAAAAAACTCCGTGAACGACCGTATGGTTGATTTTCTCTTATAAAGGCAAAGTACGTGAAATGTTTCATAGCGCAGGAGAAGAAGAGGCGTTCACCCTCATGATGATGGGAGAAGTTCCGCAAAAGGAATCCAGCGATCGATCGGCGCTTTAACGAACTTAGCTTACGTCACGAGGGGATTACGTGGAATCTAATACTCGCGCATAAGAAATGCCTCGTGTGTCGAATGATGCATGTACGATGTACATGCATGTTTGTTACATATAAGGCTGAGGTGCGACGGAAGAAAAAAAAAAAGATAGATCGCTCGTCTCGTGTTTCCGAAATCGGTAAATTTCAGAATAACGCGCCTGTGGAAGCCTGATGACATCGCTAAAGACGAGTTGCGTATGGGGGAAGGTGAATTGGCCCTCCGCGTAATCGATTCGTTCATTCGCCAACCTTCATCTATCAATCTCTCAAACTGGTGCAATTATACCAATTCGAAGGCTGTAATTTCTTATTTGCATAGACCATTATACGGAGAATCATACTATTATGACGTGGTGCAAAAATCGATCCTTACCTAATAAGTATTAAGATATTCTGACGATTAACTGCTAAGCTACTTTTCGAATCATAGCTCTGATTATAGATTATTATTCAGACAACTGCATCACGAATGTTCTTACTCTGATGGACGTTGTAAGCAGTCTACCAATTATTTTAATTACAAGAGAGATGATGCTTGGACGCTTCAACTTCGACTGCGATATAAACGTGTGCAACGGCGGCTAGATGTAACTACAGTATGATGCATCTTGATAATCGCCGCTGTATAAATGTTTGATAACAAAACGCAATGTCGTGATACGCTACTATAGAATATCTTATTAAAAATTACCTTAGATTCACAGGTTTCATTTTGATTTAGTTGTTTTTTCATTCGTTCAGTCAGAATCTATTTCAAATAAAATATATATATTTGTTTTTAATAATTATACTGTATCAAGAAACCCCTGTTCTTTCGTTAGTAATGCTCTATATGCGATTACATACGGTTTGAAAATGTTTGCCTATACACATTTCTAAGAAGTGAGAATCCTATAATTCGTATAATACAGCTATACAGAATTGTTGTTGCAATATAATTTCGTTTTCAATTGTCTTGTCTGTCAACCAAGTCAGAACGCACAACTTGTTGGTGAAAATGAATAAGTAAGTATATTTAAAAAATACATAAACAGCAACATTGAGAGATTCAAATGCTAGCATAGTTTGTTTCAAGCGATTTCAATGCTGGAAGTAGAAATGGATTGACCTATGCCATCTACATGAGACTGAGGTAACTTAGTGGGTAAGTCCTAGCAAAGGTATATGAACAAGCTACTCACACAACAGTCGATAAAACAGGAAACTACATACTTTAAAGATGCATTTTTTAAGCGATACTTTTCAACGATTATTATGTAGAAAATAGCTTACCTGATGGCGTCGCCATCTCTGCGGCGGATAAAAAAAAATAAAAATAAGTTGGTAAAAATTGCCAATGCTATTATGAACGCAGATATAATTTTTTAATATACATTAACATTTTTTATTAAAATTTGTTATTTATAGTCAACGCAGAGACGTTAAAAATGGCACTTTATCGAAATGCAATTTTTCAAGATTTCAGCAAGCTGACAGTTGTGGATAATATCGTTGTCTGGACGCTAAAAAATGCAATCCTTAATCACTTGGTAGAAATTAGCGAGTTTTTCTTATTTCCTGTTAATTAAATTGAAGCATTTTCATCTAATATTAATATTAAATTGAAGTATCATCACAAATTGTTAACGTTTGTACCAGGGTTAAACTTGTAAATGATGCTGTTGAAATGAGTTGACAGATATCCATTTGATTAGATAGACATTTTTTGAAATTATTGAAGTAAGAATGATTGGCAAGGTTATTGACTTAATTATTACGAGAATGGTATTCAATTTTATCTTATAAAACTTTCTGCCTATAAAAGAGATTGTTTTATGTTTAAATGCATTGAAACACAAAGTGACTTGGGGCATTTTGAGCGAAATTGCAGTTCTTTTAGCGTACAAAGACTTACAAGAAGACAAAGAAGTGTACAGTTCAAAATTTTGATAGAACGAATGAAACCAGAGAACGTCTTTTCAGGAATGCTTCCAAATAGAGAAGATTGAAGTAGCAGTAAGTGGGTAACGGAGAAAAAAGTGCTTTGCGCGGCAGACAAAACATTTTGGCATGCCGTAGTGCCCGAGTGGTTTTTCGTCTGGAAATGGTCAAGGGACTGCAGAAGGAGTAAAAAAATGCCGCGCCAGTGAGGCGCGAGTGAGCTGTAGAATTTAAAACGAATGCGGTTCCATGTACCAATTTGTATTCTCGCCGTGTGGCTTATGCGAAAGCCGAAGTCTGCTTTCGTCTGCCCCGAACTCTCAACTGGATGACCCCAATCCTAACTGTACACAGCCTCATCTTATTTTTCCGTAAAAAATAGAACAAATCTTAAACCATTGAATATGATTAAATTTAGTTGACTTAAAACTTTACTATAATTGATCGTATAAAGCTCATTCCTAAAACCCTAAAACCGAGAATAAGCCAAAAATTGCTAAAAAATATAATGGAATTCAAATTTTAGTTTAATTGCAAATAATGCGTTTTCAAGAGAAACGACGAAAAACCAATGCAACTTACAATCGGATGTTGAATTAAGGGGGGGGGGGTCAGAGAGTAATTTAAAAATTTAAATTTCGCGCCTGACAAAGCAACGACAAATTGGCTTATAACATAATAAAAACAAAATTATGCTGAACCAGATATTATGATGTTACAAAGTTTGAATTTTAGAGTTATTAGCAAAATCCAGCGCGCTTCGCGCGCGCTAAATTTTAGGGTTAGCCGTTCAAAGTCGTAACTATGTTCAAACCGAATATATATTTTTCAACCAATCAAATTGCTTCTTTAACGGCTTCAAAACATCCGGTCATCACTTTTTTAAGAGAGGAAATATTAATTCGATAAGATATTTAAATCCAAACTTCAAACATTGTAAAATGAATAGATAATTACATAACGGAGGGCAACTATATTCTGGTCTATCGTAATTATGTTTTTATCAAGTGTTATAAACCAATTTGTCGTTTTTTTGTCTGCTATACTGTGGCGCAAAATTTGAATATTTAATTGATTTTCGGATCCCCTTTAATTTCTATCTATCGTTAGTAAATGCTACGCTAGACTTACCGAAGCTATGTGTGGCAATATATGTATATGTGCATAAGCTCTTAATTTCTAATTTCTATGTAATCAATTAACGGTTACTCGACTAATGGCTAAATTAGCCAGTCATCAGAAAAGCGCTCAAATGTGAATATTAATCTTAGCTACAGTTCGAAAGACAAAAATTGTCTAAAATTTTACGCATCTGGTGATGAAGCATTAGGAATGTTTTGTTTGGTTCTGACTATCAAAATACTCAGAAATGATGTGAATAAATATAGAGCAACAAACCATACCTGGAAATGGAGGATGATGGTCCATATGAGACCGAGTGTTAGTTTAGGATTTCCGTCAACAATATCCTCCGCTTGAATATTGACGAGTTTGATGTTCTTGCATTGTAAAAATCTTAGCGCTATCCTCACGTTATCCAACATGTGAAAGCGCATACTCCCAGACGTTTCCCTTGGCTGAAAAAAATATTAATGAATTACAATGTATTTTTGACAGAATAATGATAATATATGCATTTATGATTCATAAATAGGTCGATAGTAATACCCGCGCAACTCTGTTTGTAGAAAATCTTCAGTCGCCCTTAGTGAATCTTAGTGATATTTTTTAGATTAAATAGTATACGATACACGTGCGCGGTAGGTGTTTTTTCGCACTCGTACTTTTGTTACCTTTAAATCACTCAGGCGACAACTCTACTCGTGCAAAAATAACCTACTTTGCGCACTTGTATCGTAACATTATTATTTATTCGAATTCAACGGGCATAAAACCCGTGTTTACAAAGTAAGAGATTATTTTATAAAATGATAAACAAGTACACGTTGTATTGATATTATTTGTTTCATATATTTATTAAATTATTTGGTAAAAAGCGAAAGCATTTTATGTGACATTAATAGTGCTTGCAAGTTGAACGGTTTGTTTGTTTGACAGACTCCCTGGCAGAAATTTAACGATACTTTATACATGCTAATCAAATGAGGGCAAAATCAACTAATATTTATCTTTAACAATATTTAAATTAGTAAAACTATATAGGATTGTTGTCTTGATAAAGGACAATAATTAATAACTAACATGATAATACGTGCCTGATTAAAATTATTTTTAACTGTTACATAATACAATCATAATATTGATTTTAGCGAGAAAATATCGGTGCATTACTACCAGGCTTCTGTATACTTGCATACTATTATAAAAATTGTTTAATAAACGATCACCACTCAATTAAGCACAACTACATAATTTTATGTATGTATAAAAGTGAAATGTAATTGTAAATGTAAGCTGTTGAGAAAGCAAATTGATTTGAATGGTATGATCACTCCAGCATCAAATTTAATAAAATATATTGATTGCATTCTCTGACAAAGGATGACAATAGATAGCGTGTTACATATATGATATGAAGCTTTCAGGGCAATTGCTGCACGCTTTTTTTTAGTTCAATGATGGACTGATTCGTTATGTTCCCATATGTTAGCATTTCAGGACAAAAAAGCCATTTACGGTTAAGCGGTAAATTTTTTAAATGCATTTTATTTTGTAAACAAAAGTTAATTATTTAAAAAGATCTATCACTTGTACTTATATAGGACCACAATCAAGTGAAGCTGGTTGCGCAGAAGATATAAGAAATAAAAATGTAGTAAAAATGAAGAAAAAAATAAGTATAACTGAAGACTTACGAGATGCTCGCCGGAGAGCACTTCCAGAAGGGAAATAAGGTTGTGCCCATCTCTGAGGTCCTGGAACAAGTCGCCGACATGTCTGCTCGCCTGAAACACGAAAGATATTTTGTTATTGACTACTAGAACTTTCCACCCATTATGCATAGCAGCACACAAGCGCGCTCGCGCTGAGCAATACATCAATACAAATATACGCGTGGATTAAAATTTCTAGTAAAAATTATTATAAATTTGTCCAAGGGTAGTTGAAAAACATAATAACAAATAAATAAGTACATAAAGTAAAACAAAATTATTTTTACTGAAAAATAAAAAGTCTAACTTAATTGTCTAAACAAATGATTATCACCAATTATGCGACAATTTTTACCCGAATTTTGTCTCCGTTTGTGAATATAATACATACAGAGAATCATAAAAGTAAATCTAGTAGGCCTCGACGCCGAAATTGCGTATATAAATTCTGAATACGACTACTGCTTGAACTTCATTTTATCACGGTTTTACTGTTACGGTGCATTCAGCGTTCCCTACCCTGGGAGAGAAACATTTTTTTCGCACTCACTGCAGCAACACATGATGAGCCTAATTAAATTACGCAACGTAAGAATGAAGCTGTATAATATATACGTGAGCATATAGAGACGTGCTCTTTTCCAATTTAGGGAAGGAAATGCACCGTTGCTTGTAGTCGCATTACAATTATTATCCATAGAAAAGTATAAGTTTAAAACGTCTAACAGTATTAGTTCAGCCTACAAGATAAAAGTGCACATCGATACTAGATGTAGGATACGTGAGGGATATATATACAATTACCTTTGGTAGCACAACAGTTGGGATCTAACACAATGTATAGTAGGAGAGAGGTATTGGTGACAATAATAAGCATAAGCAGAAAGAGAGAGAGAGAGAGTAGCATGTACAGTAGATATACACAATACACATGCGGCAACGAACGGACGAAGGAATGAACAGGCAGGAAGAGTCCGTAGATTGTAGACAACTTACGGGGGGAGAGCAGCACGGCTGATTGTTGACGACTACGCACACGTGCAGGCACGTGTATGTCTGGAAAAAAGCCAAGAAATCACCATCACCAGGTTACATGAAACAAAGGGACTCGATGAATTATTGCCAAAGGGCAGGTGCGCGTATATAGCTATTTACGATCATACGTACGCCTGTGTGTGTGTGTATGTGTGTGTGCGTGCGTGTGTGTGTGTGAGTCAAATGTGCAAGCGTATGCAGAGGAAAGCAAAATAATCGATGGAAAGTTGTTTATGCGGCGATAAATAAGGGACGATGGAATAACGTTTGATCCAGCAGCTATGTAACGCGAATCCTTAATAGGAATCATTTCGTTCCCCTTTTCTCCACGATTAAAATTAAATGGCTACTGTTGTTGGCCTGTTATATTCAATTTGGTACTCGAGTTATTCCAACAATAATTTCGCGCGCTGCGCCTAATCACGTAAAGCTACCGCCTTTCTTTCGAATCAATTTAATTAATAACAAATTTAATTTTAAAAACTTTATAAGTCATGTTATACATTCGCGCTTTTCAAAGAATTGTAGAGGTCTTGATTACGTGAATGAAAAGTAAGTCTAATAATTAGTTCTATGATCCGTATCATTTTTCAGATCTATCCAAGTCAAAGAAACATACTAAAGAATCATTTTTCTCTGCAGCGAAAAAGTAGCCTCATTATACAGCTGCTTCCGCATCCAGTTATTCTCTGCGTACAGAAAATTAATCCGATCATGTTATTATGTTATAAGGATATAATCCTTTCAAAAGAGTCTGCATTAGTAAGCTATAATTAGTCAATAGTGTCAAAATAGATTAGTCTGTTAGTGTAAAGTACAAGATTCATGAACGAATGAGTATGAACCAACAAACACTTATAGTATGTAGTTAAATAGATTGTCGAAAATGATGATGCATACCTTGACGTACTTCCAGTGCTGCAGGGAAGCGTGAAAAGTTAAGAATCATAGGGTTAGTTATGCTTATACATTATATTGTTATGTGAGTATATGGAAAGTAACGAGTTACACAGGTATATGTATTGCTATATGTTATTTAACTTTCCTAAGCCTACAGTATCCGTTAGGACTCATTGTTTTTTTTTCATATTTATATTATGAATACTGAACTTTGACAATTGGAAAAAGTTTCTCGATCGAAATAAAAGCTGCAAAGAAGATCGCATAGCCATCGAGCACATCGAATTATCAGCGTATTATGCGCACAAGTGTACGACGACACTGAGAGCCGACTGTTGCAGTTGAGAGCAGTGTACCAATGGGATTTTACACATATACACCTACATAACTGCCTCACACGCAGGTTGCGATTGCAAAATTTCCGAACGCGATCAGCGAACCGCTAAATGCTTGCAGCCACTCTCGGCAGAGATTGCAAGAGTCGCGGGGATATATCAAGCAGCCGCTGCAGTAACGACAGAAGGAGGCAATACCGGTGGGCGAATGAGAAGCTGTCCGAATAAGGTCAGACTTGCACGACGTCGCGGCCGGCAAGTCACGTGGGCGTCCCGAAACACCGAGTTGCCGCCACCGAATCCTCTCAGTTGGCTCAACCAAATTCAAATTACCCCCGAATCGCCTTCTCATCTCGATCGTGACTCGACGAATATTTAGCGATACCTCGATGACCGCTTCTCTATATATAATCAAGCAAATCGCTGTAAGGGACTCTCGTGTGGTTTACTATTCTTTTCACTTTCTAAAAACTATAGTTGCATTGAGGTACAAGTTTTTGGAAACGTGCAGTATGGAGCTTAGATCTGGCTTCAGACGCTGAGCACGGCGAATGCGATCGGTTCCGCAAAAGCCAAGTGCACTAAAGTATAGAAGGACTGGAGTTTGCGCCATCATCGCCGTCGCAGAGCGATGTGATGAGAATACAATGGTACACGCTGTCTGAATATAAGCCGCAGCTATGGTCGAAGCCGATACGCCACTTCTGAACAGAGTTAGGAAAGCATATACGCGCAGTGTTGCAGTTTTCATTTATCGCGCAATAAGCGCTCTGTTGCTGGAAGATTGAGAAGTTATCGGAGGAGGTTGTCCGGTTTCTACGTTTGTGCGCTCAACTTTATTCTCATATTAATATTATTGATTGTGTTTTTCGGCGCCGATCGACTCTTTACGCCATGAATAACGTAATAATTTAACACAGTGTTCGCAATCGCTGTGCGAAATGATCAAGCGATACAACGGTCGCTTCTCCGCGGAAAGTCGCCTTACCTGAGGCACCTTGACCCTGCTGCAGCGCTCGCTGAAGCTCGATTAGCGCGGATAGTCGCGGCGAGCCGAGAGCCGTGTAACTACGCCCGGTCCCGGCACAATGGAACATTATAACGGATTACGCGAGCGCGGAGAGGAGCTGCTCAAGTCGATCATCTGCTCCTGTGCAGTGTACACACAGCTCCGTCGCGCTTTTCTCACGGCAGTTGCCTTATACCCTGTGTGCCTGGTTATTGCCGCTACTGCATATCAGGCGACGTCGCAACGGAAAAGCTTCTGCGGAACTTACAGATCTCGCGAGGATTGACAAGTTTCGCTTTCGCGCAGCGCGGAACAACTGCTCTTCACGCTTTCGGACCAGCTCTGCATGTAACAGGAGCGCTATTATAAATATAGCTATTTCCGCGCGGCGACGCGACGGAGAAAGTATTCTGCGGTAGGAAGCTCAATGAATTTGCTGACGACTTGGAACGAAACTATATGACTATGTAATATAATGGCGTATCGTATTTTTTTCCTTTTTCAATTATTTCTCCAAGTGGGCGCTGCTTATGCCAAGACGAAAATAGGCACTTTGGCTGGGTAATGGAACTCTCGGTGAAAGGTCATGATTCGGATCTTCCCACTAGCGGAAGAAGCGTGTGCGCTCAACTATTTTCGCTATCACTGCTCAAGTACCGTGATTGATGACTCATGCCTAATAGCGCCTAACGCTGTGAATAAACTTGTGCGCTTCGTTGGTGTGATTATGATGCTTATATATGGCGCACGCGGCCAACTGCGAGCTGAGCAATTTGTTGTAATCGGGCAAGGACACGCAGCAGAGCATCGGAGACTTCGAGATAGAGGCCGCACTTGTAGAATGGGTTTATGAGAAAAAAAAGCGTCTTCCCGGACGCGATGTTTTAAAAAAAAGGCGAGAAAAATAAACAAGCTGCCTTAGATGATTAAAGGACGGCAAGGAATTCACGAATAATCGCGCATGGAAATACAGGTAACGTGTCCGAAGTTGACTTTTAATTATGAATGGCAGTTCTTGTAGTGCACTGCATGCGTGGCACGAGAGAGCGAGAAACAAAGAAAAAGAGTCGGAGGCCAGTGATGCCCTCGGGACAGAGGCGCGACGATTGTTTGCCATAGCCGCGTGAGCAGCGATACGGGACTTGCAGCTCGGCATACGTATAGGTACATCACAGGGGCACAGGTATATGTCTACACGCGTGCGGCTGGCTTCCTCCCCGACAAAAGCTGCTGATTCTACTGCTGCTGCTGCTGCTGCTGCTGCTGATTTACGAGCGGCCGAGAGGGACCAAAGGGACTCGAGACTCGAGAGGATGCCATCGCGTGCGTGTGTTACGTGTCCGTGAGAGCGCGAGAGGGCGGCTGCGGAAAAAGGACTTTCTCAGAAACGCTCCTGAGATATCGTCGACGTAGGCAAACATTCGACGCGCCTTAAGCTTCGGCTTCACGCAGTTGGTTGCTGCTGCCGCCTCACTTTTAATTCAAAGGACTCCCCCGCTCATCATGTTTCAGTTGAGACAAATTTTAACTTGCGTTTGCACGCTTTCTCAAAAATTAACCTTGTTATTGTATAAAAAGGTATCAGACCTTACTTCTATTTAATAACATTTTTTTAAATAACACAAATCAATTAATGCCTTTTAAAACGTCGGTCCCTACGAAGACTAGTGTGGTTCAGATTTCCTACGAAGAGTAGTGCCGTTC
>UCOJ01002305.1:0-13238 GCA_900474305.1 Cecidostiba fungosa
AAAGTGGATACACCTTGTACATTTGAGGAGGCGATGAATAGCAATGAATGCGATAGTTGGAAAAATGCAATGGATAAAGAAATGAGTAACTTGTATGAAAATGAAACATGGAAATTAGTTGAGAGAACAAAAAGGAAAAGAAGTACTAGATGTAAAATGGGTTTATACGAAAAAATCTGATGATATATTTAAAGCTAGGTTAGTAGTAAGAGGTTTCCAACAAACGAATGGTATTGATGACATATACGCTCCAGTAGCAAAAACGCAGACATTAAAAATTTTGTTTTCTTATTGTTGTCAATTCGGAATTATTATAGAACAGATGGATGTTGTTACAGCATTCCTAAATGGTAAAAGAAGCTCAGAGGTATATGTCAATCAACCAAAAGGTTACAATGACGGAACGAATAAAGTTTGTAAATTGTTTAAAGCATTGTATGGACTACGAGAAAGTCCGAGAGCATGGTACGAATGTTTTGATGAATACTTAGCGAAACTAAAATTTAAAAGAAGCAATGCTGATAATTGCTTGTATACCTATGGAAAAGGAGATAATGTTATATATCTTCTGTTATATGTAGATGACTTATTGATCTGTTGTAAAAGCAAGAAAAAAATTCAAAGTTTGAAGAAAGTGCTAATGAATAAATTTAAAATGAAGATTTAGGAGAGATAAAAGAATATCTAGGAATAAACATTGATTATGACTACAACAAATGTGAAATGAAACTAAGTCAAACTAAATACATAGAGTCACTAGCATGTAAATATCAAGTACAAAATAGTAGATTATATAACACTCCAATGGAGACAAATTTGAAACTTGAGAAGTCTGAAAATTGCAAGTCAAATATTAAGTATAGAAACTTGATAGGTGCTCTATTGTATATAAGCTCAAGTACAAGACCAGATATAAGTTTTAGTGTAAATTATCTAAGTAGATTTCAAAATGGTTATAACGAGACACATTGGAAATATGCTTTAAGAATATTGAAATACTTGTACTTGACAAAAGATTTGAGTTTATATTATATAAGAAATGATAAATGCGATATTGTAGATTGTTACGTAGATGCCGACTGGGCCGGTGATAGTGTCGACAGAAAGTCCACATCGGGATTTGTAATAAGATTGTTCGGTAATATTGTTGAGTGGAAATCGCGTAAACAAAAGAGTGTAACAAAAGCTTCGACTTATGCTGAGTATGTTGCTTTGTCTGAAGCAGTGAGTGAAGTGAAGTTTGTTATTGAACTGATAAAATTCTTTAATATTGAATTAAATATTCCTGTGAAGATTTTTGAAGATAATACCGGAACAATAAATATTGCAAATTATGGAAATTTCACGAAAAATTCGAAACATATAGAAATACATTATCACTACGTACATGAAAGTGTAAAAGAAAATTTGATTGAAGTATGTAAAGTTGATTCGAATGAGAATATAGCAGATATATTTACGAAAGCATTATGTAAAGAAAAATTTGTAAAGTTCAGAGAACTATTGAATGTAATAATATAAGTATACAGTACAAATGTAAGGAGGCGTGTTGAAAATATAGTACATTTGTCTGTACACTATAGCATATGATGCTCGAGCTTGAGCTCGAGCTCGCGAGGTTCGCTGTGTAGCGCGTGAGAATGAGTGAGCGCGCTGACGAATGTGTGAGGGGACACACACATGTAAGTATTCCCTCTCGCGGTATGAGTGTGAGTCACATGACCACTAGCGGTGTCGAGACTATACGACGCTCTCGCATCGCTCTCTTGAATTCGAGCCGTCGCCCACTACACATGGTGTGCGCGACGCATAGCTGTACATGATTATAGACTTAATAAATCCACATTATTCTTAACTATAATCCTCTCTGCTTAACCTCGTTTATTTAGCAATGATTTTTCCTTAAAAGTTTTTAAAATTTTTGAAAAGTTACGTCGACTTTACACCCCTACCGAAAAAGGTAGCTTGTGGATCGAAGTGACGAAAAGCGAACGTACTAATAGAAAAATACTTAATTAATCTAATTTATCATCCTGTATCGCGATGATTCAGTCCAGATGATAAAGTGATTTTGAATTTTTTTAGGAATTATTTGGAAAGGGTGAAGAATTGGGGATTTCCTGCTTCCGTTACTTCTGCTGTTGTTGCGCAAACTGGCTCTTTAGTATCTTGTCTCTTACTTGGTATTAGTGGAACAACTATTTCCGGAATTTCTAAGTTGTCTGTAGCAAGTGATGATGAGTCTTTTTTGCCTAGATATAAGAAAAGGTGTGTGACTGAACTCCAGACGGCTCCAAGCAGGTGAATGGACCATCCGTAAACTGAATGTAGAGCATAACCTTGAATGGCTACATCGATTAATGTTTTAACTGCGTGAATTATCATAAGAATAGCAATGATACCAGCACTAATTGTTCCAAATGTTAAAAATTTGGCCCAGAGACGATCCCAGGAACTCATAAAAATCATCTCGACAACTCCTTCGTTGAGTAATTTGCTAATGGCACCTTCGTTATCTGCGATTGGATGTCCTCTTATTTATCTAGCAATATCATTAATTAATGAGACACTCTCTACTGGGAACATTATTCTTTCTCTAAGTTGTTCTAAATCTTGTTCAGTGTATATACAGCTAGTACCTAAATCAGCTGGACTAGTGTATTCCCAAGTGGGATGAGTTAATGGCTTAAGAATTTCGGGTGCATGAACTCTAGTAGGTTTAGGTGTTAATTTGTACTAGGCTTCATCAATATAATAATGAGTAGGTAATATTTCGTTGCACTGAATTCTTGTACCAGTGGATTTCAAAATGTGAGTGTGTGGAGCCATGTAATGAGTCTGATTATTATGTTCGACTAGTAATTCTGCATAGCAAGTTTCTTCTTGATGTAATCTAACTCCAACAGGTATACACTTGATTATATGTACTACTTCTCCTGCAGATATGGCCATATATCCAGAACCTTTCATGAGATCGTAAGCGAATTCGTCGGGAGCTTGGGAGGCAATGAATAGGGAGTTTTTAAGGGTCTGACGTTCCAATTCGCACTTTTGGACTAAAACATCGTAATAAAGTTGATTCATTTGTTTCTTAATATGCTTTTCTACATATACAAATTTTGAATTTACATAAGTATAAATGTCTAAATTAGCGATATTGAAAATGAAAAGTTTAGGGTGCTCAGTAGACTTCATAACATATCCACAAAGCTGCTGTTTTCCGGTATTTGATAAGGCAAACTTATTTGATTGGAAGTAACAGAATATATTTTCTTTTCATTATAAGGCTAATCGGAAACATAGTTAGCTTGTCCTTCGTATTGTACGGTGTAATGACTAAACTTACAACTATCGGATGGCAGAGTTTCCCAAAAACTATTACCATTAGTTAAATCTAAACATTTACGATCGGTAAAAACGCAACTTATACCTGAATCTAAGTGTATCTTATTATCGGTAAGTGATATACGGGCTACATGTGTACGCAAAGTAATTCTAATCGTGCCTTGTACAACTACATTATCCCAAGTACCAAATGAGTCAGAGTATTGAGTTCCTCGACATGCACCATCGGAAGTTAAAGAATGAGATTGGATGTACGCTAGTACTATTGATTTTAATACCATGTATTATGTGTCCATTTCCAAATGAAAAAGAACCATGTCTATGCAAATCGGTACATGTATCTAAAGAGGTCTCATAAATATACTCATTCATCCCATGTGCTACTATGGATGAGTGTGAATGCAACTCGCAATTATAAATTGTTCGACGTATTTCAATTTTACATTGTACAACATTTATTTTGTGGAAATCGTTTAGTTGTAGTAGTTGAATCTAGTGGCTTGATACGTTGACGTTGACCTGAGGGATGTCACATTCTCCCACGTCTCTGAGTGATATAGTGGTAACGCTCATCTGCCGTGAGCCACAATCGTATCCAATAAGACCATGAGCCGATCCTATTAGTATTATTAATAATGATATTTGAGAAGCCATTATGTAAATATTTTTTTTTTCTTTTTTTCAAATCTGTAATCAGAAAAATATTTTAGTAACTGGAGGAAAGAAAAATAGGATTAAGTTAATACCGAATTTACTTCGCTAAACTTATTTCTAGATTTTTTTATATCCTCAATATAGGATATTCTTATTCGATTTGTATTAACAATTTTGTTTTTCTTTTTTGTAAGTTCGAGTCTAACGTTATTAGCGTTGATAACTTCGATGATTTTATAAGGTCCAGAATAGGATTTTTCGAATTTTTTTGGTTTATGTCCTCGTAATAAATAAACGTAGTCACCTAGTTTAAAATTACGAGGGTTGAGATGTCTATCGTAATATTTTTTTGATCTATTCTTTGATTGCACAAGGTTATCGTAAACTAGACCGCGAATTCCATTTAGTCGCGTGACTAAATCTACAATATAACCGTTGTACGTCGGTAATAAATCACTTTCCCTTAAGGGATCGCTGGATGGTAGTCGTGCTAATTTTCCGAATACAACTTCGAAAGGTGTATGTTTCGTGCTTTCTTGCACACAAGTATTATAATTAAGCATAGCTATTTCTAGCCACTCATCCCATTCATGATCTTTATCCGTATACATTTTTAAAAATTGACTTAGCGCATGATGAGATCGTTCTAAAGAACCGTTAGATTGAGGATGAAAAGCAGTCGTACGAATGCGCTTAATCTTAAATCTTTTGGCAACACGATTCATCAATTTGCTAAGAAAATTCTGTCCTTGGTCTGTTAAAACTACTCGTGGTGCACCGAAAATACAAATGAAGCGTTTAACAAATGCATCAGCAATTGTTGCGGAAAGTGTATTAACAAGTGGAACAGCTAAACAATATTTAGAAAATTGATCTTGCATTGTCAATATATATTCGTAACCATTTTTAGTTTTAGGTAGTGGTCCTACGATGTCAAGAGCAATTTTATCAAATACAGTGCCTGGAGTATCTGTTATAACCATTGGTTGTTTTGTTTTTAAACGTACCAATTTTTTTAACTGACATTCCAAACATTGTTGAATTCGTCTCTGGATGTCGTCCTTTAAATTTTCCCAATAATAATTTTGTCTAATCCGGTTAAAAGTTTTTGAAACTCCGCGATGTCCACCTATTGGAGAATTATGTAATTCACCAAAGATTTCGTCACGTTTTTCAATCGGAACGTATTGAATAGTGTTTTTACAAATAATGATTTTAATCTCTACTTCCTTAAAAATTGACTTAATTAAACCTAATATTTCAAACCAATCAAGTTTCTCTATATACTCATTATGTGAAATGTTAATAATAGGTATATTATTTTCTACTAAATAATTTTTTAATTGTTCTAAAGTATTGGTAATATTTTCTTTTATTATTGATAATGATTCGGGCTCTGGACCTCGAATACATAAAGATATATAATTATTATTATTTCTCTTATAAATATTGATTGAATTAATTTCTA
Source organism: Cecidostiba fungosa (assembly GCA_900474305.1). NCBI lineage: Eukaryota > Metazoa > Arthropoda > Insecta > Hymenoptera > Pteromalidae > Cecidostiba > Cecidostiba fungosa. The sequence continues at coordinate 5,468 of UCOJ01002305.1, forward strand.
ATTCTAATTTACTTTCTAATTTATTATTATCTATTAAGAGTTTAGCACCCTTATCGCAGGGAGTACCTTTAGAATCTACAAAACAAATAATTGTTTCTTTCCTAAAATGTATTAAATCTTTAACTTCTACAATTTTACACTTATTACTAATATTTTTAGAATTTATTGATACTTTAGTTTTATCAGAAATGATATTAGATTCACCGTCAGGTACCAAGATGTCTTCATGAATAATTGATTCTGACCTTTGACTGGGTGGTTGTTCAATATTTAATTCTGGACTGTCATTTATACTTTTTGGTTTTACCGTTTTTGCCTTTTGTTCGGATTCGGCAATGACTTGACTGATACGTTCAAGGAGACTTGATGTGTCAGTAACCTGAATCTGTTTTTTCTTTCGACCACGTTTCTTTTTGGTGGGAATAATAATTTTAGATTTTTTTGTTTTGTATCTCACCTTAGGTCTTTTTTGAATAATTTGATATTTAGGTGGTTTAAACGGTTTGGGTGGCTCTATTCCATTTTCTAAAAATTTTTGCCTTCTTGTAATAACATTTATACCAATAGATTCAATCGGATTACGCGAAAGAGCATCGGCATTTGAATTTAATTTACCAGGTTTGTAAATAATTTCATAATCATATTCGGACAATTTAAAACGCCATTTTAACACACGAGTGTTGAGATCAGCTGTTTTAAACCATACTAAAGGTTGATGATCAGTTATTATTTTAATTTTTTTACCATAAATATAATCTTTAAACAACTTTACACAGTGTATCATAGCTAAAGCTTCCTTTTCATATACCTCGTATGCTAATTCAGGACCTCTGAGTACACGTGAAGTATAGGCGATCGGTTGATCCTTGCCAATCTCTCCTTGAGAGAGTACTCCACCGACAGCTATGCCTGAAGCATCACAAGTGATTATAAAAGGTTTTGAAAAATCTGGATAGCTTAGAACAGGTGGGTTGCAAAGAGCTTCTCTTAATGTGACAAATGATCTTTCACAGTCTTCTGTCCATTCAAACTCTATGTCCTTTTTCAAAAGTCGAGTCAAGGGTTTTGCAATTTTTGCAAAGTTTTTAATAAAACGTCGATAATATCCAAATAAACCTAAAGTTTGTCGAATATTTTTAACAGTTTGAGGTCTTGGTAATTTTGCAACAGCTTCGAGCTTTTTAGGGTCAGGTTTTAAACCGTTTTTACTAATAATATGACCTAAATAACATACTTCTTCTTTGAGAAATTCGCACTTCTTTAGGTTTAATTTTAGATTGCGCTGCTCTAGCCGTTCCATGAGCAAATTCATTTTTTCATCGTGTTCTTCGAGAGAGTTTGCGAAAATTATTATATCATCAATGAATGAGTATAAAACTTCTCCTTGCAAACCTCGTAATGTATCGTCCATAAATCTTTGGAATGTTGCTGGAGCGTTACGTAAACCAAACGTCATTCTAGCAAATTCATAGTGACCGAAAGGTGTAGAAAAAGCAGTCTTATGTGCATCAGCCGGATCCATTAAAATTTGATGAAAACCGGAGGCCAAATCGACAACAGTATAATACTTATATCCGCCTATCGCGTCAATAATTTGAGATATTGCCGGTAGTGGGTAAGCATCGCTAATGGTAATCTCATTAAGCTTTCTGAAGTCTGATACAAGTCTATAAGTAACTACACCATTTGCATCAGCTTTTTTAGGCACAATCCAAATAGGTGAGTTATAATCAGATTGTGATGGCCGTATAATACCCTGTTCAAGCAATTTTTGAACTTGGCGTGTAATCTCGTCTTTTAATGAAAAGGGAAATTTGTATTGTCTGACATTTATTGGTATATCAGTAGTCGTAATTATTCTATGTTTAATATTAGTAGCCGATCCTAAATGTTGACCTTCTAATAAAAATCTATCTTGATATCTACTTACTAAATCGATTACATGTTTTTTTTCTAAACCTTCTAAATGATCTAATCTAAGTGTGTCTAAAAATGATCCAGAATTAATTTGGATATCGAAAAGACGAGCAATAGGTAAATCGTTTGATTCATATAACTCAGTTTCATACTGGTTGAATATTTCATGTAGGTCATCAGACTCATCTTTACAAGGTATTTCTATGCTTAATTCAGCAAAAATTTCTTGTTGAGTCATGTGAAATATTTGCCTCTTTGGACATTGTTTCTTTTTTATTTGTTCGTTTGGGTCAGTTGGTAATATAGCTATATTATAATTGGAATAATAGTCATCCAATGTTGATATAGACTCGTAATCGCTTAAATCATCTAAATCCGATAGTAATCTATATAAAGATTCAGTGGAAGGGTTTATAGCAGTGCTAGACAATGAATCTAGTCCAAGTTCTGAAATATTTTCTTCCTGTTTAATATATTTTCTTTCAAAAGTATCTGTTGTAGATGAATGGTGACTCGAGATTACTACAGGTAATCCTTCTGAATTTGTATCTTTATTAGCAAATTTTCCAGGTGAGTTGAAAGTTTTTTGTTTTTCTTTATTAGTTATTGATGTATCTAAGGGGGTTGAATCAAAATGTATTTTAACAATATTTTTATTAACTATAAAGGCTTCTGATTCGAAATCTATTGTACTCTTAGTTTGATAGAAATAAGCTGCTCCAAGAACTCCTTCGCATGGAATAGCGAAATCGTTAGGTACAATGTGGAAAATTGCATTTATTCCGAAAATTTTTATTTCAGCGGTTCCTAGAGTTTCAGTTAATTCGTTACCTATTCCCTTTAGATATACAAATTCAGATTTATTAATTTCACACTCTTCCGGAAGTAAAAAGGCTTTCATAATATTAGCCTCTGATCCAGAGTCTAACATAAGTTTACCTTTACTGTATGAAGGTGGATTAATGATATCTATATAAGGTAAAGACGATTCCTTATTTTGAGCAGTGATATTTATAATTTTTCCAATTTTTATATTGTATACTGGATCATTATCTTGATAAAAGGTCATGACTTGTTTGTTTAAATGAAATATTCGTGAATTAAAATCAATTTTTGCTTGGAAATTTTTAAATAATTTAGAACCTAATAATCCTTCAGTAGGTATTTGAAAATCATCCGGTACTACAACAAAAGTTACGTTAATTCCCAGTAATTTCCAAGAAATCGTACCTAATGAGTGTACAGCAGATTGTCCAATCCCTCTTAATCCAAAAATTTTATCTTTTTCTATTAAATTTTTATCAACTATTGCTCCAGTTTTAATTAAATTAACTTCTGATCCAGTATCTAACATAAATTTTATTTGTGAATTTAATGATGGTATAAAAAATGAGACATATGGAATTAGTTTATTTGGGTAACTTAATTCAATGGTATTAATTCTTCCAATAATTTGTTTATCTGAATAGTGTTGTTTGAACGCAGTTGATTTGATTGGGCCTCGTTCCCTGCGTTCTGAGGGTGAGTGCCCTGAAAGTTTCCCGATTGGATATTTGGATTTCTATTCTTTCTATAACATCTCTCGATTGTGTGCCCTTTTATTTTACAAAAAGTACACTCGAGATGTAAATTTTTATTTCTGCATGTAGCAGCGGTGTGGCCCCTTGCATTACACAGTTGGCATGTAAGCTTAAGTCTAGCGTCAAGCTGACTGCGTTGCTCAGATTTATTGCATGTACTTGCATTGTGACCGGGTATTCTGCAAATTTGACATACCGTATTATTTGACGAATTTGTTTGAGTAAGAGACATTCGTTCTAATTTATTTTTCAGTGTATAGCAAGCACTGGCCGAATGTCCAACTCTTTGACAAATTTGACAAATCGTCTTTGAACGGTCATATTGATTTATTGTTGTAGTTGGGCAATTTTTAGCAGAGTGACCAATTTTACTGCAAAGTTGGCAAGTTTCGATTGTTTTACAATTACTTGCAGTATGTCCTTCGGTATTACACAACTGACAAGTAAGCTTCATTTTTAGCAAGCTTTTAGCATGTACAAAGCAGTTTTCAAGAGTATGCCCTTTTATATTACAATATTGACACTCTTGCTCTTTCTCTTTTTTACATGTGCAATTGTAATCGTCAGTGCTCTTGCAAATTTTGCAGGCAAAGACCTTACGTTTGGTACCAGTTATAGTTTCAGAGCGTCCTCTCAAAGCTAACTGATTTGCAAGTTTTCTTTCGATATCAATTGCTCTCTTCACTATATCGTTTACTGTTTCGTTTTCAATAGGGGTGAGTCTTTGCTCAATTTCATTTTTTAAACCCCTTTTAAAACAATCTATTACTGTGTTTTCAGTAGACACTCTAAATGCTGCAACTGCTGCTATAGCAGCTTCGTCATTAGCGGCGACAATATTAGCTAATCGATGCGCCTCTATAATACGATTACCGATATCTTTAACCCTATTCGCAAACGTAATTACACTTTCCGCATCCCGTTGATATTCATTACCTAAATCTCCTAATAATTGTGTAACAGTTTTTGCTGGTGCATAAATGTTTTTAAGAAACCCTACTAATTGATCCACTGTTTCAAAAGTTAGTCCCGTTATGGCTTGGCGTGCTTCACCCGAAATTCGACATCTTATTAAGCGTGTTAAATTGGGTTCGGCAGCAGCCTCAATCATTTCGCGAGCTTCTTTACATCCTTCCGAAAATTGAGTAAAAGGGATGTTTTCCCCGTCAAAATCAGGTATAACGCGTAATGCATCTTTTATTGAAACTACCTGATTGAACTGCAAGGCGCGTCCTTCAGCCATGTTGTCTTGATTATTATTACGCCGTGGGTTTGGAACAGGTATAGGATTAGGTAAAGGGTGTATAGGCGGTGGTATAGGATTGTCTTCTAGTTGTGGTGGATTGGGTAAAGGAAGTATAGGGTTATTATTAGGTGGCGGTATTGGATTATCGTTTGGTTGTGGTGGAGGGGGTGGATTGGGATTAGGATTTAATGGGGGTCCACCAAGATTATTTTGCATATGATTATATGCGTTAACCTCGCGAGCTATTCGGTCACGTGGCGCAAACGGATCTAAATTAACTAATTCTTCGGCGCTAAGGTGATCGATATTATGACGTCGCGCTTCTTGTCGCGTTACCGGTCTACGACTCATTAACCTAATTATACACTTTTTATTATTTTGATTCCCTTTTTTTTTTCTTAGTTATATACTTAAAGTAGTACTCCCTTAATTATTTTTAGAGGTTTTTGATAGGAATTAATATACACGAAACAGGTTACTTTTTTTTGTAACTAATAATTACAACTTTATTCAAACTTCCTTATATACTAAATACAAAATTTATTTATATATCCTTTTTTTATTTTATATGCGTAGTTTTTCTATACCTAACGTTATATTATTTATCTCATTCGCTAAATTATCAATACGAAGATCCAATGATTTAAAACGTTTTATCGTATGACCAGTAAATACTCCAACATGGGCTCTTACTTTATCTACCTTTTCCGTATTTTTATTTAATTGCTTTATTACATTATCTAACGTTTCCCAAAGAGATACTAAATTGTCATGCTCACGATAAGTAACGTCCCTAATTCCGTGATATGAAGTTGTTAATTGATTCAATTGGTTAATGATAACCGCTATATTTTCCTTGTTAGTCTGGATTCCTCTATTTAGGTCCTCGAATAAATGGCAAAGGTCATCAATTCGCTCATGGGCACGACATTCGGATCCTGTAGTTCCAAACACGGGAATCATCTTAAACCCATAATATCAAAAATTGTTTTAATAACTGAAGGGAAGTGAAAGATAACCAACTAGTTGGTTGATAATTTAGAGACAAGTAGTATAATTAGAACAGTTGAAAGAGGAAGAAAAAAACGGTCTGTAACTTATTACTAATCTATGCTCTAGTTGGAATTTAACTGAGTTTTGTTTTTTCTTATTTATCCAAATAGGCGGAGGTAAAGATATACTACTATCAATAATGTTGTTTTTATTAATTAACCAATTGATTAATATTCCTGAAAATCTATAATTTAAGTAAACGTCAGATTTTCTTCAATTTTAAAAATTAAACATGTTTCAATGTCTTTACTAAGTTTAATTATTTGTTTATTTATTCCATCAATAATTATTTTTGGTAGTTGAATAAAGGTAATTGGACAAATACACGTTTCGGTTAATTTAATATATTCGAATTTGTTATCATTAAACTGTATTTTTTTGATTTTTTTATTTAAATCTTTTTTATCAAGTGAGTGCGTTACTTTTATACTAATTTCTTTATTATTTAATTTTTTATAAAAAGCCAAACTTAGATCTTAGAGCCAACTGTAGACTGATGTTAAATGTAACCTTAATATCACTTGTTCTGATTTTTCAAATAAGTTCATAAATACACAATAAATTCCGAATTTTACAAAAGAGACTTTATTTATCTTATCTTAGTATGAAATATTACTTGTCAATCTCTCCCAAGATTCTTTCTAAATATTTTTTTTCTAAATTCTAAACTAATTCTTAAATAGAGGTATGATAGGGTATTCGTTAAAATAAGGATAATAACTTTATTTATAAAAATCCTTCCTTTGACTTATTTATTTACTTTTTGACATTATAAAATTATTTTATAACTAAATTTTTGTTTTATATATATTTTTTTCTTTTCCTTTATTGATTTATTTAAAAATAATGTAACATATTATTTAATTTTTTGTTTTATTAGTTAGTCTCATTATTGAGAGCATCTAACTATTGTCTCGTTAAAGGTGGCAACATTTCCGGCTCATCGATAATGATTATTTCTTCGGCCTCAATTTGATCTACTTCGACTGGACCGTTTTGGGCTACAAGTTCCGGATTCCCTCGTCGTTGCCTTGCACGTCTACGGCGTCCTGGCCTATTTACAGCAGGCGGTTGCTCACCGGGGAGTATTTGAATTACTTCTAATTCGATATCTATCTCCGGTCTAACTGGTAATTGATCCGCGACTACTGGAGGGGCAGCTGGTGGCAATACTGGTGGTGGAGCAGCGTCTGCTTCCCTTGGTTGCGGTGATGCGGGCACAATATTTAAATGTTCTAGGTTTATTTGAGGCCGTGTTGGCAGAATTTCTCCTCTAAATCCTGTTCTAGATAAGTAGGGTCTATGCCTAACGTCAGCTGGTGGTATATTAATTAGACCAGATAACGTTATTGCCGTTCTTTGCCTGATGTGTCGAATTGTCGTTCTGTTATTGTTATTTTGCATCTATAAACATTGTTAAAAAAACAATTTTTATTTATTAGTAAGTCGTTATAACGTATACTTTGTTAATATAATAATAATAGTAATGTAAAAAAAACAAAGTGATTTATTAATATTTCAGTCGTGTACGTAGGTATAGTGCGTCTAAAAGTATTTAGTAGCTTTAACCATTTATATATTAAGTGTAATACGTATAATGGTTTTGAACATTTTTCCTAACTTATTATTTGATATTGTTTAAATTTTTTTATTTGTTGGATGGGATTAGAATCCTGCACTTGATCGGCAAAGCCAGATCAGTATTCAGAAAATGCTTGTTAAATAAAAGAGTAATGACTTCGTATTTTGTTGAGGATCTTATATATGCGGCAAAGCCAGCAAAAGATCCAGATAAGTGGTCCTTAACAAAAAGGTACTTATCCCACAGAAATAGTGGTTATATACTTTCTTTTATTATTTAAGCGTGGTCTACAATTGAATGAAAGACCGTGGATAGACAGGAATTTTTATAGGAAAGGTGGAATCTATACCGTACGGTAAAACCCGTGAACTGTATATGTGCTCACTATATGAT
>UCOJ01002306.1:0-13298 GCA_900474305.1 Cecidostiba fungosa
CATAAAAAATTTTGGGAAATGTGAAAATTCATTGCATACTGTTGATGAAACATTAGAAGAAAGCAACTCACTCAACCAAGATTGACATGCTTAATTAAGCTGGGATAGCAATAACTCTTTTGTATTCGAAATATGTAATTAGTTTGGGATTCCCATCTTTTCCTCGTTCAAAACGAGGCAAAACGTAAATTGTATCCTTATTGATTGATTATTACGGGTAAGAACTGCAATAATTGATAAGCCGGGCTAATAAATCAATAATACAATCTGTAACAACAGACGCAATGAAAATATTCTCCGGTATATAAGCGTTTCGTAATTTCGGTCAGGTACAGTTCAGCCTCAGTTCAGTTCAGTGCAACAACTGATCATCACAATCCAAGAAAATGTTCTCCCGCTACTTTTTGACTTTCTGCCTTATGGCTTTGTTTGTCGCCTTCGTCGCCGCCAGCGTAGAGGTCGAGAGTGAAGAAGCCGACTTTGACGATTCATCGATGACCCTCGAAGATAGATCCAAGTTTGTAAGTATCGATAGTTTTCCTAAAAAAACAAAAAACTTGTTGGTTGTGTTAAATAATATTTTTATTTAGGGCAGGAAAATAGAGAAGATTCTTAAGAAATTCTTCAAGCACGCCAGTGAGAGGTGCCTGAAGGAAGCTGTCAAGAAGTGCAAAAAACACTGGTACAACCCCCCGAAAGTCATCCAGTGCGCTGTAAGTTTTTCTTCTCAACTAAATTGTAACTTGCTTGCACGCGTTTTGCATAAAACGAATATTAATGAAATTTTTATTTTCTGAAATTGTAGAAGAACCTCTGGAGCGTTGAAAACGCTGGTTGCGTGGTTGGCGCCTAAAAAGCGCAATCTCAGTATAGTCTACATCAATTACCACCGAACGGAATAGTCGCTTTTAAAAATGACATAGAGACATAAAAAAGATATCGTATTACAATCAAATAAATACTTTAAGACTATTCACAAATCTTGTCATTTAAAACTATATACCCACATACACTCCTAGTGAAAAACTTATAATTTACAAACGTAACTAATATACCGTTCGGTAAATCAAACTCGAGGCATATTTATCTAGCAGTCAGTAAAATGCGTTTTTGGAATAATGCTCACCAAGTCGCATAAAATGCGTTTCCAGCCGTTACTAATTACTTCTACGTTTATGCACCATCAAAATTATAAGAAGCATCAATTTTTCACGAATTCTCTAAGGCTTGCAAATTCCTAACTGCGCTTTACGACTATCATAAATGCGCACTCTTCTCGATAATACAACGCGATTAAAATATCAGTATGGACTCCTTCCGTAAAATAATCTTCCATACGCATAACGTGTCCCTCTATTTCACCCGTTCATGCACGCCGCAATAATTATTTACGCGATTTCTTTTCGCGGACTTTCTTTCATGGCAGCGTGTGAATTTTGCGTGTGCGTTGCGTGCGGGTAGTATATAGAAATAAACGTTGCGCGGAAACTCGGCCGATAGAGTAAATAAAGTAAAGTTTGCCTCGTGAGAGTTATATTGGCTGGTTGGATTAACTACTGCAGTAGGATAGTATAACTGTTCTTGCGATCGCCAATAACCCGTCGATATATAGTTGGTTTATTTAATTTATTAACTTTTACCCACGCGTTTATTGTATATTATAAAATTTTTCTTCTGACGTTCACGAACGTGAAAAAAAGCTCTCCCCTATATACAGCACGAAATCATCATCAAACGATTAATGATTCTTCACTCCTCAAAGACTAGCTCAACCCCGAGTACATGATCATCATAGACGCATAGAACCGACATTATACGGCCTATATAGTCGAGTTCCTCGTGGCGTGTGCGGGACTTTATGACTCGGAAATCAGCGATAGGTCAGCTGGTTCTGCGCTGTACAGCTGCGCTGCTAAGTACCTTCTCGCGAGAGAGAGAGAGAGAGAGAGAGAGAGAGCTGCCCGTAGCTAAGTACACCGGCGCGGTGTTAATGATGGCTCATTAAATTCCTATCCACTTCTTCTCTCTCATGGCGCTCGCGCGCATGCAGTACCGTTGCCGATATATTATTCCGGAAATATTTGATCGTCCTGCGGAGGAGAGACTCTCGTTTTATCGCGCGACGCTCGCGTGCAGCGGCTTTGGCTTGCTGTTCTTTGCTTCTCGGGAAAATGCCGCGCGTGTCTCTTGTTATTTAATAAGTCGTGTGTGTTTGAATTATTACTTCTAAAAGTGTACTGGGATTCGCGGAATTGTGTACGGTACCGCAAGACGCTGTACCACGAGCATATAAGTCTTCTTAAAAAATTTCTTATGAATTGTTTTTACTGAATCCGTATGTATGACAAATGTATTTTGTGCAAGTGCTTCGGAAATGTTTGGAAACGCTCTGATATAATTACCCTGATGAGACAGAGTTACCTTAACGAAGGCTGCCGATAGGTGTTATTAATTGTTTTCACTTTAATTACTCTGGTGCGCCTCGTTCCATGCTAACGTTTTCGTTAAATCTATTGAAAAATTCATCCTCGAATTAAAAATATACAGGCTTAGTAATTACGAATCGCTTCGCGATCCCATCATATCCTACTCAAACCGCGAATGGGGTCAATCCTCCAAGACACATCCCATCCCAGCAACGAAGAATCCCAGTAATTTTCACGTAAGTGCAGGCCTCGTGGCTGAGTCGTGCTCATATGCGCGCGTATATTGAAATCCGGGCTCGCTGCCGGCGGCCGATAAGGGGGCAGGTAGCGCTTCCTATTGATAATCGCGCAGCCGCGAGTTCGTGGCGCCGTAGGCGGTTGCCCTCCCGCGTCCAGATAAAACTCTGATACGCCGTTTATATTTACGCGCGCAAGATAAAAAACGTGAATGGAGCGTTTATTCTTCTCTCTAATACTTGCTTTGATAGTGGCGAGAAGGTGGAAGCTCTGGATTTTGATAGGAGAGCGAGTGCCCGCTGGATGCGTAGGTATACCTAATCTTTTGGGTTTTTCTGAAAGTACGTTATTTTTCTAGTTTGGTGAGCTGCTTGCGGTGGAACTCGTCGTTCTTATAGTTGTCATTGATGTTGTTCTGTTTGCGTGTTAGAAATTCAAAAAAAAGTAATAGATTAATAACACATTTTTGTCGCATTCAGTCGGTGCACGAATGAGAAACTATCTACCCTCTGGCCAGCAACAATAAGCCCGTTAATTTGAAGAGAAACGCGTCGCGAGTAGACGCAAGCCGACTGAAAGATGGAAACACTAAGCATAAGTGCACAGAGCGCATCTGCCCCATAAGCGGTGAACACGATACCGCGCTCTCGGCTCTCGTATTTATACGCGCCGTAAATTCAATGTGACTGCGATGCGTATATGTATATATACACCGGCGCGCTGAGAGAAGACACTATACTACCGCGGGCCGACTGTGATTTTTCATCGAGCTTTATTCCTGACCCATTGCGCCAAGAGATTCTCCCGCATTACGAGACGATTCCACGTACGGTCATGCTAATGAATACGTGACGATGGGGCCGTGAATCGAATTAAAATTTTTGACTTGTATACGCAGGGAGTTATCTTTATCTCCGCGAGTTTTCGAGGCTCAATTTATGCTGTCTGTTGTGCTTATGGGCGCATGTCTCGGTGCTTTATATCTCGAAGAATGCTGCGCGCGTTGGTCAGTCGGCATAATCGACCTCGTTACTCGTAAGCGATGATAACGTTATTGCTTAACAGTTTTTCAAGGTCGAGTTGAGATGAATATACGGCAGCTCTGAGGTCAGTTACTTGTTTACTTGCGTAATTTTGAATCGCACGATTATTCATCAACATTACTTTGTTGTTATTTGAGGCGATTTTCCAAATGGACGAGCTTGTTATTTGATACCCCATACGAGCAGTCGTGATTCGAATCACATCTGCTGCATTCCAGAAAAATGAAAGCCACCGCACATTCGCGGAGAATTTGAGCTAACCTGAGAACATAATTTGATACAGCACTTACTCAAACAGATATAACGAGCTTTTATTGCGAATGTAACGGCTTTACAAGTATATCATGCTTTCTTCAAGTCGAGAATGTTTAAGTAGTTGACAGATGATGCATACATCGTGATCGCGCATTTATCAAGCTTGACACATTTCATGCTGTGCGCAGCGTATTTTAATTTTGAAGAAATCTTGATATACCAGCAGTGTTTTGCATGCTTGTGTCACTCAAGACACAAACTGTTTTTTGAGCTGTATGCAGTAAACATAAATCGTTTCGTCGTCGAATAAAAATATTGCGATCGGCTCACGTGTGTGGCGGAAGTTCATCGTTTAGCGCAAACTTATTTATGCGCAGCTCGCTCTTTCCGCCCTTTTCGTGCGATCGGAGGCCGTTGACATCTATACTCCATTCTTTCTTACTCGCTGACCTTTGAAGTCTTGATCAATGGTATCGGGATTCCGTTGATAAAATTAGAATTTCTTACGTATCAGTCAACGTAAATCTCGGCATTGCAAAAGCATAATAAAACGTTGCAATCGAACCAATGGCTGAATAAAACAACGCCTACGGACAACTATGATAAAGCCTTGCACAATGCCAGAATTTAACGATCGAAAATAAAGACATTATCCACGCACTCATGATCATTCCCAGTCCGACGACGAACCGAGCCAATCCATCGAAAAGTATATGAAAAAATTCAACAACGTTTCATTAATTAAAACGTCACTGTATACCGTTATAATATTGACTTCCGATTTTTCAGCCGATCGCACGCGGCATTCTTGCAGATCTGTTATCGCCGGGCAAAATGTGTGTGCGCGCGTGCGGGCAATATTATCGCACGGGTTTGTGCATAATGAGTGGTATTAGAGCGAAATGTGTGGAACTATCGAGGCGGGAGAGTTTCTAATGGAGCGGCTCGATGGAAAAGGCGCGGGAGAGGTATTCACCTTCGATTTTCTCGGTAGTCGTTATCTGGGCCGAGCCTATGGTATCTTTATTTCATTATATGGAAATGCGGGGACGCGGAGAATATGCGAAAACGATTGAGTTCAATGCGTTGCGGAGAATGCTTTTTGTTCGACTGCGTTTTCAATATATTAATCTCAATATTCGAATTCTATTTGGATTACGGAACGAGCTGTTCTCGGAAAATTGGAAATCTTATATGCGTTTTTTTTTTGTTCGACGTGTTTAGTTTCAGTCTGTCGGTAAAAAACGCTGGCCTACATTTTTGCTACTTTTCCGCGAAACGCGATTGTACTTTTCTTCAATTAAAACGTCATAAATTTCCCGGTCAAGAGAATGCGCTCGAGTTTCACGCGACTGACGCTTCTGAAGACGGCAGCACGTAACGTTCCTTATTTTCTAATTATTTTCTAAATAACACCAATTACTACTGTTTTCCGTGCAATAATTATTATACTGAAAGCAGCATTATAGGATATGAGGCGCTTAACCGCAATCGTAGACGTTTATTGTTTTCCAATACGAAGAATCGTAGCGTACAAATTACGAAATCTGCTTTAAAAATGAGGTCGAAGCCTCTGCGCCTCGATAATAAATTATTTATTTCGGTAGTATAAAACCAACCGAGATTGCGATACTCTCCATCAGCATCCGAAGCCCAACCGATCCGTCATTAAAATTTACGCGGTGTGCAACCTCAAAAATGAACGTAACGCTGCGTATAGCCCCTCTCCAGACTTGCAGAAAATAAAAATGCATTCTCTCTCTCTACTCCAACCAGCAGCTTACCTCCAAGAAAAACACATACCCGCCGGATTTTTTTAACGCTGTCACGTACCACACTGCTTGCGCCAAAGCAAAAAAAAAGGGTGCAACGTATACGAGCGCGTTCACGACTAATAATACTCAGGCTCCTATACAAACAGGCGCGAAAGCCTCCGAAAAAGCTTGCTGATTTACGAGGACTCGGTCTTTATAAATCACCGCGAAGTTGCGGTTCTCATTACTCGTGGATTTTTTCTCCACTCGAATTATGCTAAAATAACACGGGTTTAACACCTCACTGTCAGCTACTCATTGCACGTAAGGCAAATTTGATCGCGACGCCTGATACGCACGGTTGCCTATGAATAATGCCATTATAGAGAGAGCTAGAATAAATAGTCCAGTCGCAAGATTGCACGATCAATTAGACGGATCAAACGTGAGATCGGCTAATCATTCTTGACGCGGTAATGCAAATTAGCGCGTCGAGAGCTCGTAAATCGTTAATTAGTCAACTGCTTGTGTTTCACTTGCTCACTAGGTTTCTCAACTTTTTCTCTTATTTTGCGAGCCAGAAAGGGATCGTTAATTCTGGACGATTGAATTATTGACATACACTGACTTTTTCCCCAACAATTTAATAGTCATAAATTATTGTTTAATGAAACTGCTTTTTCTTCACTCAATCGATCGACGAATATATACACAACATCGCTTTGTGCAATAAACTCGAGTGAAATTTGCATATAGAGGATTCCTTCCTCTATGCGATTTTAATTGCGCTCGTAAAAACCGGTAATCTCGGCATCAATCAAATCCTGCCGTTGATCAATGCAAAATCTAGTCGCCAGCCCATTAAATTTTCCCCGTTATACAACGTGCGACTCTCTCGGCGTAATTGTGAAAAATCGTATTATCATTTTTATTCGTTGATTTAACGGCTCCTATATAATATATACACGACAACGACGACGTTGACCCTTTCATTGCGCTATCAATCTCCGGCTTATCTAGATGCATATTCCACAGGCAACTGGACAATAAGTCTGTATGTAACAATAATTTCTATGTTTCAACGCAATGCCTTTCTACATCTGCGATTGAGAAAAAAATGGTCCAAGGAAATTTAAAAATCAAACGAATATTGATTATAAAATTAAATATTGTGTTTGCTTTCAGGCAGTTATAGCATGAGCGGCTCGTGAGCGGCCGAAGCAGCAGTCCCACAAGAAGGCAGTTTTGGTGTAGGCGGCCCGCCGCTATATATAGACTCGGCGCGTGTATTAAGATGAGGGAAACAGGAAAGTGCCTGTGCGCCACCTATCGCCGCCAGCTGAAGACTTGGCGCTACTACGGCTGATTGTTCCAATGGACGCTAAAAACTCGTCCGGAGCTTTTCTATGTGCTTGGCATGAACTTCGGTCTTCGGTTAAAATTCGCCCATTTCATGGGTGGGTTCGGAGGGATCCCCGAAGTGGCGAAGCACGTAGAACGAAGTACACCGGACGGGCACTAGCAATCATCCACAACGTTCACATCATCGACCAAGTAGGTGCTCTCAATTACCATCTGATAATTACCACTATTAACTATATATTCCTCATACCAAATCGATGTATTATTAATGATGAGTCACGGCGCGCAACTGACCCAAATTCAGCCAACGCACACCCAGAAGAAAAAGAAACCCGAGCGAACAGTTACAAACGATCCCATAAATCGAATAATAATATTCAGCGCGGCGAGTATGTATACATATGAAGACGGTTGCGCTCTCGGTCTTCCGTGTAGCTATACGCTGCCGCGCGTCGTGGCCGCAAATCCTTCATTCGCTCCGAGGGTGCAGTAGTGCTAAGCCGCGTGATTTACATTCGCTGCGACTGGATTCATGCACTCGGGCTTGTTGACATTATCTCCTTATTAGGATGTTTCTACTTCCTGTTCTGAGTAACGCGGTGGAAGCTGTATATAGTCTTCCCTTATGACAAGTAGGACATGTGTTGGATGATCTTATGGGAGACAATTTATCAGTGCTGGTTTATAATAGTAATGACACTGTTTATACACAAAGGATTACTTTCAATTAACGCGAGAATTATTGTATGTCAAAGGTGTGCGTGTCTGTGTGTGTGTGTATATAATTGATACAAGAGCCCAGTGCAGATGCCAGATAAATAACGCAACATTTTGCATAACAAAAGCTGCAAAAGAATAAACGTTGTCCAGTCGCCAGCGTCAACAAACGTACATACATTCATTCAGCCTTGGAATACCGCAGGGACAAAATAAATGAAGCAAAAGGCATAGCTTAACCATGACTAAACTGTTGTTTCCTTCGCGACTCGGGGGAATTAATAAAGCTAGCATAGCTCACCTGGAATCTCGTCGTAAAAATACTTCAATATTTCCTCCACCATCGTCCATATACGATAATAGCCGCGCGTATAGCGTATACAAGCTTGACGCAGAAGAAAATCTCGCCTGCTCGTGTACACTTATAATGCATGTATCGCGCTTTCTATCGTGCGGCTGTCCGCACACGCGGAGCCATATTAGTATAATACATTCTGCACCGAGGCATGTATCTATGTATCTATACCTGATTGGCGGTGCTGACCGCTGATTGGCACACGGCGAAATGCCAGCCTGTATATATCGACTGAAAAATGCGCTATCGGTGGATGAGTCGATCCCGATTAAAGGTGAATTGATATTTCGTTAATAAATAGGTATTAGAGGCCTTCGAGGATAAGAGAGAGGATTGTTTGTGCATTGAAATTTTATGTATCTTGAACGTTCTGCCACGTAGTAATACAAGCGGATGAGTATTTCTATTTTGTCGGCTTTGAATAAATACGGAACAGGAGATTATACGCGCATTTCCACAGGCGAATCTTATAAATCAGCCTCTAACCACATTTACAGCGTGTACACCTCGCACAATGAATATCCTTTCGATGATGCCACATTATTTTGCAAATCTGATACAGGCTTCTCGCGAATAATATAACGGTTAGCCGTGTTCGCGACGCTATCTATACGCGCGATATAATGACCCCGCGAGTATTCCATAACATCTTGTTAACACCCTTTCGAGCGCACATACCAGCCAGTCATTACACGACTATCGCTCGGCCATAAGCAAACTGTTTATTCCAAAAGTAATCAAACGCCCGAGGTGTCGACGAGCAGCACCGCATTGCGCTATTATATCCCATATACGTGCGGCGTACGTATCGTACGTGTGACGGCGGCGGCGGCGCGCAGCGGACGTGTGAGAAAGGCGGACGCGCACATTAAAAAGCCTCTTCCTGTCCGTTGCATGCGGTCGTCTGCATCAGCCGCGAGATATTCGCACGATGAATGGAAAACTAGACGAGGCTAATTGCGTTATATCGACTCTATAACAGAGCCGTCAAACGTAAATGTCATGTCTGTTGTCGCTGGAGGACGAAGAATTTAATTGAACGAATTATATCTGCGAGTTTTTCTAGAGCGACACGCGGTCGCACGCTCGCCGATGTAATTGTGTAGAAACATTATACGATGAAAAATAATAAATAAATTCAAAACAGCCAGCCGGTTTCACTGAAGCATATGTTAAATCTTCGCACTTTGACGGAACTTGGCAGGGAGTTTGCTACAGAGAACTCAGTCTCTACAAAGACGAATTACGTGATCTCCCACCCTTATTCGAAACCCCTCGGCATCTCTTCACCTTAATGAAAATTCAATCTTTCAAGCTGCCAACCCACCCAGCGAGTAAAAAAAAACAAACAGGTCCAGCCTCCGCCCTAAGTTTCTTCCTCGTATATGGCTCGGCATTAGTCGCTGGCAACGATCCCTGCCATTAAAGAAATGATTCGGGAGGTCCTGCACTCGCGCCGTCGTTCGTCCGACACGGCGCATTAGAAGGCGCGACTAACCATATGTGTACGCGCACGGCTAACACTGGGTCATTATGTCCGGCGCCCTCGGAGAAAGACGGGCTGCTGCTGCTGCTGCTGGAGCGCATGTGTGGTCCTTTCGTCGCGCGAAATCAAGCCATGCCAGACGTAGATAGTTGGTAATTATTGCGCTTTGATGAGATAGGCCTCCGTGTTGGCCTTTCTTTTGTACTATCAAGTTTTTAATTATTGCTTTTTCCATGCAGTGCTTTTTTTTGCAGATATCTTTCACTGGTCCTATATACACTTGATGTAAATTTAAACTCTCAAAATGTTTTTTGAAAATTTTAAATGATTATTTCGTTTTTACATTGATTGCATTCTCTAAAATTAGACCACGAATACACCTTTAGTCAGCATCTCTATCAGAGCCAGCCGGCCCAAAGTATCATCCCCGCAAGCCACCTAATGGCTGTCGTCCACGTCTTCTCTCTCTCTCTCTCTCTCTCTCTCTCTCTCTCTCTCTCTCTCTCTCTCTCTCTCTCTCTCTCTCTCCTACAAAGAAAACAGCACACACAGTCGCGCATATAATAATCCATCTTTCGATTAGCCGATACACAAGGTCCCCGAGAAAGGGGCCGAGTAGGAAATCGTGTCGCGTATAGTCTAGACTTTTTGCTGTGCTCGCGCGCTGACAGGAGAAAATCGGGTCAGCTCGGCTACAAAGGACGAGCTTGTTGTTCGCGGGCTGGTCAATTTGCTCTCTCTCTCTCTCTCTCTCTCTCTCTCTCTCTCTCGCGAGAGCATCTGGAATTGCTCGTTAAATTGATCTATGAAGTTTTTGGCCCGCGTTATTTATGAGCCATCGGCGCCTCGGCATCATTCATATCGACTGTGCTTATTAGCGTACCGCGGGCGTATATAGTTGCAGTTTCTCTCCGCAATGGGATGAGAAATGATCACCGCTGAAGAAAAAGCACATTTTTTTAAGAGAATTAATTGTCGCTAAGTCGGATAATTAATTCAGTTCTGCAGCGTGATTAATTCGAAGAGAAGCCCAGCCCAGTCTAATCAAGTTATTTTTTATATCCCTCGCGTTTTCTAACGATAATGCATAAAAATCACGTCGAATTAATTTCCTCTATAGTCCCATATAGAGCTACCGCCGCTCAATAAGATACATCTCTGTCCCCGTGTAAAATAGTCCAATCGATCATTGCCATCTATTCAAAGATCCGTATACAGCATCCGACGATCGATTCGAACAGCGCGAACCGATTTACCTGCGTCTCGTAGTAGAGTCACATAAATCCCTCTCTCACATCCGGCGGCGGCGGATTGCGCATTTCGACCCTTTCGTCGTCGTCGCACAAGACCGATGACTCGGCGGTGGCTGCGACTCGCTACAATGGGTCGCAATTATTTCCGTCAAAGGGCTTCGCATCGCGACTCTGTGTGCGTGCGTGCGTGCGTGCGTGTGTGTGAATTTGTCGTTTCCCGTGCGCTCCGCTTGGCCGCGGGTGAAAGCGAGGGCAATGCAGTTGGGAAACGCGAACGTGATTTGTTTGCGCGATCGACGATGATTTAAGCCGACGCTTTACATAATGAAAGCGGAATATGTGCCTTTGCGTATATGCAAGCGCTAGATTGATTTAGCGCTCTTGGGACCAAGGCGGCGTGCGAATATGGGTGGGATTACTGCGAATGAAGACAATGGGCAGGTATGACGATCGTCGAATTTTAAAATGCGAGTATGGAGCTTTTGTATGTTTGTTTTGCGCGAGACGCTTTATCTGGAGCTCTCGCGCGCAGAGCGATTGACTTGATTCCGTTTGCTCTCGTGCGTGTTTGGCCCAACAATGAGGTTATCAATTTGGCATTTCTTTTCTTCGTAATTCCCTTCGCACGTGCGTATGTTTTCTGCGAATATGTCGTATAACTGTAAATTTATTGAAACTATTTACACAGGAGCAGATTACCGACAATTCGCGGGCTCAATTTGAAGAAGTTTATACCGGCCCCGCCCGATTCAAATTACGGTAAACGACACGTTTTAACATGCGAGGAAAAAATTGCCAATCAGCTGTTCCAATCATCGGGCGATTATTTGCAGTCATGGTACATTGCCGCGCGTACGAATTATGCTCGTAAATTGTCGAATCGCGAAGCTGCACGTATTAGCTACTGAAAGTGAGCTGCAGCGTTTTCTCGCAAAGTTGACTTTAGGTACCGGTCGTATCGCATTCCTTTTGAATGTGAGGTTGCCTCTTGAATCAATCAACGGTCTGCTACCTGGTGTATAGTGGCGAAGTTGCTAATAAAGGCCAATTGACTTTCTGCTTTTGAGTCATGGTTTGTGCATCAGAGGCTCACGGTTGGATATGGAAGGTGATTTGTAATACAAAGTGATTCATTTTTCTCGATAGTAATGATTTTTATAATCTGATGAACTAAAAAATAGTTTTTCACTTTTACTAGATTGTTTTATGATTTATCAATTCATTTTAATTTATAAATTTATTTTTTAATTTATTCGTAGTGCAACAATTGAATAATACGTGTATCAATGATAACAGTAATCAGAAAAATCCAATGGTATTATACTTTTTTTCTGTTAATTTATCGTTTTCTTGGAAAAATACATATACCTTATCCGCTTTGGTGTTAAGCATATTTAGTTTGGAGTCTTTCTTGCGAACTATTGATTTTTTAGAATAACTTCCTCGGTATAAAACCAATAAAGTCTATAACATTTGTTCAACAATAGTTGACGTATTGTTACGAAATTTTCTTAATTCACATATGTTATGAGATTGTGTCTTTATCTTATATACTTTTACAACCCTGGTAGAAAAGTTAGCTAACTGGTGACGAAATTATTAGCTGACTTTTCAACCAGGGAAGTTTTAAAAGAAATACTTGGATTGTATTTCGTAGAATTTCTATGAAAAATTATAGAGGATCGAGTTAAATTCAAAGAAATATTTCCTCTTTTTTTTAATAATCTCATATACTTAATGATACAGAATTACTAAACGAATTATGAATCCTTGCCTCAAAATCGAAAATCTGAATTTTTTGGCGTACCTTCAGCAATTTAATATTTTCAAAAAATTTTGTTTTACCTAGCCACTCACTCCTTTCCCCCTCCTCGCATCTCCTTTACCTGTATCACCAGCCGTGGTATAAGTCAACATAATGAACAAACAGAAATCATGCTAGAAAGGTGTGCTCGCGTATAGTTGTAATATTTAAAGTGTAGTATTGAATATCAGTATGATAACAATCGGTCAGGTGAATAAATAGTCGTTCAAGATTGTACGACGAGTGTTAACACTAAAGCTATTGTTACATCTCAAGTATTAAACAATAAGATATAGATTATGTATCTTCATATTTTTTAAATATATTTAACGCAAAAAGACTTATAGTAGCCCAGATGAATAAATAGTCGTTCAAGATTGTACGAAGAGTGTTAACACTAAAGCTAATGTTACATCTCGAGTATTAAACGGTCTATTTATGTTTTACTATACATTGTAGTTTTAGAAAAACAAAGAATAGAATTTGTTCTTCACTCAAAGTTCATCGCATTTTCTCGATGTCGCGACCAGATCAAATAAAAAACACAAGGACAAGATGCGGGTGTATATTTGTGACGTCAGACAAATTCAAACATCATCTGCGAAT
>UCOJ01002307.1:0-12955 GCA_900474305.1 Cecidostiba fungosa
GTGTGATGGTGGGAGCTCGCTCAGTACATCAATATGGCATGTCAGCTCCACCGCACGCTGTAGAAAAATCGGTGCATCGAAAATACGCTTGCAGACGCCTGGTACTATGGGAAACGCATTTAAAGAAAAAGCCGAGGATCTAACGGTTTCGGTTGCACTGCGTGCGCTGTAGAGAATTGATGGACCGAAAATACGCTAGAGTTGGGACTGTGGAAATGCATTTAAAAATATGAGAGAGAGGGTAGTCGAAAAATCCGTAGATCTAGCTGTTTCGACTGCACCGCGCGCGTTGTAGAGAATCGGTACACTGAAAATACGTCAGAGTGGGGACTATGGGAAATGCATTTAAAAGTATGAGAGAAAGGGTAGTTGATGATATCGTTTGAAGAAACATGAAAAGAGACGTTGCACTTCGCAAACGTGTATGAATCGAGCTTGAGAAGCTTTTTTTAATGGAAGGGGTACAAGCTTCGAGTATATTTAAGCAGTCCTCTGCTCCGTATTTGTATACATTTTTCGAGTGTACTCAAACAGTATACTGTGCTCTACATTACATTCGTCGAGAAAGCTTGTTGTAGCATCTGTAAGTATATTTTAATAAACATAATTTATCATTTTATATAAATTTATACTTAATCAAGTATTATTTTTAATAGAAATATGGATATAATTGTTGATACCCAGGGCTTTAAAGGACCTAACGGAGAGTTTATAATCAAGGAGTTGGCCTACATCGACCCGAACGAGCCAGCTGCGGTACCGCAACTTGTGATTTTTAAACCACCGTACTCCTGGCACGATTTACCAAACGATGCTAAGTGTACAAATCTGTGGCTTAAGTATTCCTTCCATGGACTGAATTGGAGCGATGGAGATGTTCCGTATGAGAAGGCGGCTGAGGTTTGTGCTAGCCTTCTAGACTTGTCACTGACAAGAAACGTGATTATCTGGGTAAAAGGCTCGCAAAAAAAGGAGTGGCTGCAGCCATATTTTCCAGATATCTATAACATCGAAGATCTCGGCTGTCCATCCTTAAAAACACCTGGATTTCGATCTCCGCTGGTGTGTACACATCACCTTCCTGGCTGGAAGGAGAATTGCGCTGTACAAAACTTGTGCGCAATAAACAAGTGGCTTCGCGTAGTACGGCAAGACTTTACCTGTCCGCTATATTTATATGAGGATTATTATACCTCATCTGATTCTGATACAACAACGTCAACATTGGAAGGATAATTTATTATGTGAGTATAATATATTCTTATAACTAATACATAAATAAATATAATAAGCTTATATATAAATATATTGTTTCATTATTTTTACAGGATGGAGTCGCTAAACGCCATAGCAAAAAGTCCACCATTCCTACCTACAAAAAAAATTACGGATTTGGAAACCAATAAGAAATATAAAATATCAAAATTCAAGAAAATCCAAACAAAATTTGGTGTAAAGGTAGTGCTGGAGTTGGATGGAAGCTTTGACGTATTTCTACCCACCAAAGTGAACGCCTTCCTCATGGAAAACAACACCGACGAGGAGAAGTTGAAGGAGGAGATAAATACTAGAGAAGTGTATCTCAAATATCATGGTAACAACATCATTGAATTTATTTAAGAATTTATCTCCAGCGCGTATAATAAGCTAAATTCTTTTTACTGTACAAAGGGGGATTATAACTACGCTTACTAAGTTTTTTTTCTTCTAATATTAAGGATTTTTCACAATGTTTAAAAATATTCAATTATTATTTGTAGAATAAGGATTTTTTGTAACATCTGTACCTACTTTGTATTATTCAATTTATAAATTACAATTTAATTACTATTAGATTCACATAAGTTTATAATGTACTCTAACGGTTCTAACGCTTTTTATAACGAATATTTTAAATATATAGGCGATAACTTTTAGCTTAAGACTATGTATTATCTCATATATACATTTCGTATTATTATTCATTAAATTCTATAGTTTATACTAACTTTAAGGATTTTTTATATGATAGATATAATTACAAAAATGTATTTACATAGAAAAATTAATAACAATGGATCGTTGGATGAGTGTACAGTTTTGTAGTCGATAAATGATGGTACACATTTATACTGTGTTTAGCTACGTTCTTATAATTGCATTGTAGTAGTCACATCAACGTATAGGTTAAGTAAATATATATGCACGGTATTTCACATTTCTTCTCAAGGGTTAACAATGTTTAGTCGCCAATATCACTGTTAATCATAAATATTGTATTTATTTTAAGGATTTTTTTATACATATGTTTTAGTTATAAGAATATAATAAGAGTTTTTATATATGTTTTAGTTATAATACAATATGTATACTCATATAATAAATAAGGATTTTTATAAATAAAAACAAAAAAAATATATAATGAATAATGGATTTATATTTATACTATCATCAAATCCTAAAATACTATTCCTTCGTGTATTGTGTATGTAAATAAATATTATTAGAAGGTTGGTGAGCACTCAAGATGGTCAGATGATCATTACTCAGACGCCTAGCCAGCGTCCAGATGCTAGCTACTGAACAAATCAGCCATGTTGAAATTTCAACCAATCACGCTTGATAAAACAGATCGGGGGCGTGTCAGAAATAATACCGAATCACTCTGAACTTACGGAGTCTGTAAAAATGGGATGCATGACGGCACTGACTCCTGAGCCATCAACATGGTCAAGGTAATAAACAATACAACGTCGGTAAGGCTGTTCTGGGAGGCTCACGCAGGTCGGTAAGGGCACGATTGGTAAGATGGGCATGGGGGCGCCACCGTCGGCAACACGGTTCGTAAGGGATGCTCTGTCGGTAAAACAGAGATCTACTAATACGAGTTACCATCGGTCGGTATTTGGTGGCGCGGGAGCCGTCTGGCGCAGTAGCCGTCCAGCCCCTACTACTTTTATAGATGAAGTTCTATCCGTACCAGAAGCTGTAGAGCCATCGTGGAGATAATCTCCAGAAGCACACGACGTGCTATTGACTGAATCGGAGACTACGATGAAACAGTACCAGCGGAAAGAAAAATTATCATACATTGCCAGTACTGCAGGTAATGTATTATCAATCTAAACTGTGTCAACAATAATAATGTTGTATTAAAATATTTCAAAAATAAATAATCTTAATATAGTCCATAATGAAGTGGTAGAAGTGCTTCAGTCAAAAAAGACAACTAATAAAAGTCAGAAGAAAGGAGTACAGAAAAGAGGGAGACAGAAAAAAGAAACGCAGAAAAAAAAGATATCGAGAAAAGGAATAAAGGGAAAAGTAATACAGAAAAAAGGAGTACAAAGAAAAGCCAGAAAAATTAGTGTAAGAAAAGGAAAAGGAAAAATGCCATAAGATTATAAAGGTTAAATTATAAAATAAAATTCAGTACTACTAATTTACAAGAAGAGTCCATGATCTTCGTGTCATGGGTCATTCGCCAACTGTAGAGTCTGATTCTTTAGTAATATTAAATGGAACTCTTGCGTTTTAGAGTTTTGTTCAATGGGCCCCGGTAATCGAGATATTCATATATCGCTATGACTACGTACTTTATTTTTATTCCATTTATTTTTTACCAGAGTACTGTACCACTTACTACAGTTTGAGTATCCATGTCCCGGATGTTACGGACTCTTGTTAACAGTGGAATGTTTAATGGTAAATTCATTAATATAAATTATTTCAGGGAATTGTAAAGTAATCAACACATTGTATGAGGGAGAATCCATACGGATGAAACTCATCAGAGTTTAGATTTAATAAAAGAATAGGATATAAACGAGGATATAAATGTGTTTTTATGTTGCCTTATTTTTGTAATATTTTTCCTCTTTACATTTTGAAATACATCATCGTCAACGTAAACTGTTGTTGCATTTATTATTCTAAAAAGTGGTAGGACTCGGCCATGACATTATGCATATAAGTATAAGTCCATATCGTGAAAAAGTAGAGCCTTATGGGATAAAACGCTGAAATATTAGCTCCATTTTTTGACCAACAATTCATTCCTACAGTTTCAAACCAAATCCATTAATAAAAGGGTGTGGACTCTTCTTGTGAGTTCAATATATTATAACTAACTGATGCAGAAAATCTTTAAAAAACTCAAGTTATGATATGTTGTTGTAGGTTTTTACTTACTTAAAATTCAATGTAAAGAAAGTAGCGAGTGTGTTATTAAATGAATATTTACCGTAACTTCAAGGCAATAATATACTGAGTATGTCTATGGTTTTATCATTAGCCATATATAAAATGCATTTACTTTATGACGAAATTACTCGTTTAGCTCGTTGCCTGAACCGCATTAGTTAATAAGACTAATGCTAATTTGCATGACTTAACGGTACAAGAGATTTTATACACATGTCTGGCATAATCAGCTACTTTTGGCAACAGTTAAAGTATGCAGGTGTTTATTTAAAACCACGCAAATCTAATTAACGTCAAATGTCAGTTCCGTAGCCTGTCTCCACGGATTTCAATCTAACAGATCAATGTACTTAAAAGTACGGTATGTAGCCAGCAATTTATCATAAGTATATTATTATTAGAGATATTACAATAGATTTTTATTGCTTCTAAAATTAAAGTGATTTAATACTAAAGCGGAGAACTTACTTTTTGTTACCTAATTTGCGACAAAATATACTATTAAATGAATTAATATATTTTGATACAAGTGCACATAAATTTACAATCACACAAGTGTACAAAAAAAAAACACCCGTACCGAACGTTCTTTTTCGATACATGGGGGCAAAGGATGCGATTGACCGCACGCGGAACATGCTTAAAACTGCATTTTACGCAAACTGTATCGAAAAATATATTTTTATAGCATATCCTATATCAAAAATTGAAAATATTTGTAACACTGTCTGATTATAAAATATTAGAGTACTCAAGAAAGCGAAACCGTATTGCGCATACTGCAATTCAAATAAAAATTGTCTATTGCAACCGCATGCCAGTACCTAGATGTTGGTTTCGCCAGATTTTACTAAATTCAAGAAAAAAGCTCAGTCGTCGGAGAAGTGCATCAGGATACCGTCATCCGCGGCCCAAGACACCTGGACATCGCTTTCGTCGATATTTAGTAAACTCAAGTCAAAAGCCTCGGAGAAGTGCACCAGGATACCGTCATCGGCGACCCAAGACACCTGGACATCGCTTTCGTCGATATTTAGTAAAGTCAAGTCAAAAGCCTCGGAGAAGTGTAACAGGATACCGTCATCGGCGACCCAAGACACCTGGATATCGCTTTCGTCGATATTTCGTAAAGTCAAGTCAAAAGCCTCGGAGAAGTGCACCAGGATACCGTCATCCGCGACCCAAGACACCTGGACATCGCTTTCGTGGATCTTTACTTAATTTGAGAAAAAAGCCTCGGAGAAATGCACTAGGACACCATCATCGGCGACCTGAAGCACCTGGTTATCGCCCAGTATCCCAAACTACTGGATACTTCTGCTGGACCTTGTCTTCGGCAACCTAATAAATGTATGTCGGTACCATAGCTTGCGAACGTGGTAAGCGTACCATTGCGTTGCTATATATCTTATTCGGCGAAAAATTTTTCGGTGAATTATTTTTCGGCCAATAATCTTTTCGGCGAATACACCTAGTCTCGATTATATGTGAAAAACAAATAAAAATGTGTTATAATTTTAGTTGAAAATTTACCAGAAAATATGGTCCTGTTGAAGTTACTTGATTTTCTTGCTTATACTGTAACTTTGTAAAGTAGATGTTATAAGTCGAAAAATATTAGATATATGTTTATTTTATTTACTCAAAAGATTTTCATTTATCGAAAATTCCAACCAAAAAATCTTATCGACTTATAAAACAAGCCTACGACAAGATTTTATCTTGGCCTTATACGAAGAGTAGCACAGTTCAAATTCTTTTTTGAGAATTTACAAATATGGGTAAAAAAAACTACTCTGTGGTAACAACACTCGCTTACTTCTTATTACCAGAGATTAGTAGAGAGATTGCCGATGAGCATACGGCGAAGCGTGCCATGTCACATGTAGTCGTAAGCTATCGCCGCCTTGCGGATTAGCGCTCGAACTATACGGATCTAGCGAACGGAGGAGAGAGAGGTAGGGGCGGTAGTATACGCTTGTCGCGGCGGAGCTTTTGCGGCCGCCGGCGGTCTTATGCGTTACAGCAAACGCACAATAATAAAAACTAGCCAGTATACCTCGCTCGCTGTCGCTCGCTCGGTGTAAGTTACACATTAGTTTGCAACACGATATATTCAGGCTTACCAATTTTGAAAGTGACTGAAAAAAAGTCTGAATTTTACTATTGGAGAAAGAGGTGAACTGACTGAATGATGCTCCTTATTATAATAGTGGAAGAGGATTAAAGAAAGCAGTTAAATAATTAATTTAATTAATATATGAAAACGGGATGTACAAGCGGTAAAAGAAGGTTCATATAAATTTCTAATTTTTTAGTAATCAGACCGTTGAATTTTTGTGTTGAATTATATTAGAAAAGAAGCTTATTTCTTAATTTTCATATGTTCTCAAGTTTATTAAATTATTGTAATGATCTACCCCATATTAAATTTAAAATTGTTAAATAATAAAGACAAATTGATAAATTTAAAAGAATATCTTTTATTTCTTAAAAAAAGCTGAATTAGAAAAGGTATTTATTGGTTTATTATAAATTATGTAAAAATAAATCGACAGCGAACAATTTGGAGTTCTCTAATAATTCATAATAATAATTTAATATATATATACTTTATTACTCTTGCACTTGCATTTTGCAACATGACGCCCGAATCCTTTAGGTTTAAACGTTTTTTTACATTTGGTACAAATTCTACTATAGCATCTTTGAATATGTTGTGCTAAATATTGTGCTGTTTGTGGTACATTACAATCTGAGCAATGTGGCGAACTTTTTATACGAGTTCTTTCATTATGTTTTCGCTCAGATTCTTCTGTTGATAACTATTTATTTCACGATTTACATTGAAATACAGTTAATCTATGATTAAGCTGATGAACTGCGTATAATTTTGCATTATTAAAAAAGCACCACAATAATAATAGTATTTGTTATTTATATTTAATAGCGGACGCACGTTACATTCGCACACGGACTTTTATTTTGTATATGCGGACCTCGGTGTGTGCGTGTGTGTGTGCATGTGCGTGTGCGTGTGCGTGTGCGTGTGTGTGTAATTTCGATAATTTTTATACCCAAAAGGATTACTGGGCGGTATTTTTCCGTGGCGCTTACCTATAGCGTGTACTTTCTTCTCCCATCACCACTATTATCGTATCTGTGTCTCTCTTACTATTGTGTATATCGGTATGTCGAAATCATATTTATTTGGTTTCATTTTCGCTTTTTAAAATAACCATGAATTTCTATGTTTCACATCTGCCAGGTGTCCCACGACAGCTCATTTTTTTATCTATAACTAAGTTTGGTCTGCTAACTCACATGAGATTTCGCGTCCCTGTTAAAAATAATGACGTCATCAAATAATGTTATTAAGTGACGTCTTTTAATAACGTTATTTTTTGTCAGGAATTGGAACAGAAAATGACGTTTTTTTTACGAACACTCTTAGCATCTAAATGATGTTAATTTTTGAAAATGATGATTACAAAAATGACGTAATTTGTCTAGTTTTAAATTCTTAATATTTATACTCTTACATACTGTAAAATTGGTAAAATGGTTGCCAATCTAGGTACTACCATTTGGATGGTAGCACCTATATTAACCACCATTTAATCAATTTAAGGGGATCCGAAAGTCAATTAAAAATTCAAATTTCAAAAAACAATTAATTTACTTATAACAATAGGGAACATGCATGCGTCAGATAATAAGCTCATATTCATTTTTATTGAAAGTCTATAAATAAATAATAGTGTAGAAATGCGAGGTGTAAAAACTGTTAGTTAAGTACATAACAATACATGATTTATATATTTTTTTTAAAGATTACTTATTTTTACTATATAATATGCTTATTATTAATTTATAAATTGTAGAATAAATATGTTAGTCGTTAGTATGTAGATAGACAAATATTATTGATGTGCTAAAATATTGTTAAATTTATATTCTACTTTTATGTGCAGGTCAATGCGTCAAAACTATGGAGATAAAGCCATTGGGTATGTACAACTTTGTCGACAGGGATTAATATGCACCGTCCAAGCTAAGATCTGTCCAGCACATAAAATTCACAATAAAAACTATACAGTAACAGTAAAAATAAATGAAGATGAAGACACTGTAGTATTAGCTGAATGTCAAGATTGTGCTGCATCTGCAGGTAAATATACATACATATTTCAAAGTCTTTAAGTATCTTTATCAAATATTTTTATAGGTGGCTGTAAGCATGCAGTTGCTCTTTTGGCTTGGCTTCATCGACGTACAGAAGAACCTTCTCCTACCTCGATAACTTGTTATTGTAAAAAGCCAAAATTGTCTGACGTTGGAACCAGTATCAAATACCGAAAACTTATAGACACTGTTAAAAAGTCCCAAGATCAAGCCAACAATAATAGACAAGTACAAGAAAATTTTTTGGATAAAGTTTTAAGTTACAACAACAAATCACAAAATATAAACAGTCATCTAATAAAATTTTTTACATCAAATTTAATAAAAAGTTTATCAATGCATTTCAATGCAGTATGCTACAGTGGAGACAAACAGAATTCTGATGAATTTTTATCTTTTTGTGGTCAGAAGATGGCTGCTAAAGATTGTGAAACTATTTCTACCATGACTGTAGATCAGAGTAGCAATATTTCATGGTATGAGCTTAGATATGGTCGTATAACTGCATCAGCAGTGTACGAAGCTGCACAATGTCGTACAGATGATGGTTCTTTGGTCGAAAAACTTCTTAGTGTTAAAAGTTGTAATACATTTGCTATGAAGAGAGGCAAAGATCTTGAAGAAAAAGTTTTGCAAAAAGTTGCAAAGGCTTTAAATACTAAAATACAAAAATTTGGACTCGTATTAAGTCAAGCATATCCAGAATTAGGAGCCTCGCCAGATGGTATCTCTGAAAATGAAGTGTATGAATGTAAATGTGCTACCAGTGAAAAAAATATTGAACGCTACTTTGTTAATGGACAAATTGTAAAGAAATTTAAGGCCCAATTGCATATGCAAATGTTATTCACAAATAAACGTAAGGGATGCTTTTGCATAGCCAAACCTGATTTTGAAAAAAGTGGAGAAGTCATAGTTATAAGAGAAGATTTAGATGTAAAGTTTATTAATGCTGTGATTCAACGAGCTCGTGCCTTTTGGAAGAAAGCAATTTTTCCAATATTATTCAAATAATAATATTCAAATGTCAAAATCAATATGTTTTATTCGAATTATCTGTGAAAAGTTTGTACACTTTCTTAAATTATTGAATAAATAATCTATGCAATGATATAGTTGTGATTTTTAACCTGTATTTTTCAAAGCTGTAATTTAATAACATTGTAATAGATTATGAATTTCAGAGAGAAGAAATATTAATTCAAAAGTTTTTATTTTTCATAGAAATTTTATATACGTATATTTTGTCTTATTTACACTTAATTATTACTGTTTTGTGATTACACTTTGGAGGTTCACTAATGCTGCTGCTATATAAACACTTCAGTCTAAACAATCCAGCAGTTTGTTGTCAACTCTTGAATGTATATCCAGAAACTTGAAATTTCTGATTCGATTGATGGCCCTCTCAACATGTATCCTGACACTCGCAATTTGTTTTGTTAGCTTGATTTCTTTCTTGGTACATTTCACATTTGTCAGCACACTCAGAGGTCCAATTAATCTGCAATGTTTTTTATGTAAAAGTACATCCAGTTGCTTAAATCCTCTGTCTGCTAATACAGCTGTATTTGGAGGAAGTACGTCGAGGAAGCCACATTTTTCTACTATTGCCATATCACTGGCTCTGCCACAAGTACCTTGAGAAACAAAGGTGATTAAACCATCTGGTGTTATACTTATAAACCATTTGCCAGTATTACAATTTTTGTAACTTGACCAAGTCAATGATTGGTTTTCAGCATCAGTCGGCTTTTCAATTTCAATTCCAAAACAGTCGATGATGCTTTGTACATCACTAAACCATAACCGAAACTGAATTGGTAAATTTGCTAAAATATCTTTCTTATTTGGCCAAAAAATCAATTGTTTCAAATAGTCAGCGATGACATGCACATTTTCTTTAAATATTCTGCTAACTTGAGACTCAGATAAACTGAATTCATAGGCTAATGCTGCATTTGAAAGATTAGTTTTTATTTTTCTCAAAATTATATATATATATATTCTTAATACTAACACCAGATTCTTCATGTAATAAATTGATTATATACATACATTCTTTATTTACACCTATGAATAGTGACGGATTATCCTGAATCATATGAACTGTGTATTTTTCGTACACCAAGTTTTGAATCAGTTGTTTCTCAAGTTTGCGTTGAGAATTATCACTTGATATTGTATTAGAGGTAGGAATATATGAAGTGCTTGTGTCGAGGATACTACTGTTCATACTATCGTTAGTGCTATTTAAAATTTTCTCATTTTCGCTTTTAGCAATATTAAGTTTTTCCAATTTTGCGGTAAGACTTGGTAACAAATTGCAAGAAATTCCAACAGATTCAGTCTTTTTGCTTGCTTGAACACCTTTGTTTTTGAAATCAGTATATTTTTGACAAGATTTTGAATACATTTTTGGATTAGCTTGTACATACTTATGCTCAAAAGTTTTCTCCTTACTTGCACGAAATTTTGTGTTAAATAATAATTGACTTGATAAATAACTATTATAAGTGTAAATGCCAAATTTATTAGAATTAATATAACTAGCTTCACTATTATGTTGTACTTCACTGCACACATTATTCGTCGTTTTGATATCAGAAATTTCATAGTTAGTATGAACATCGCAAAACTTATCACATGAATCAGATCCATTTTCACAGTCCATTCTTAAAATTTCACCAGGATTTGCAACAGAAAAATCATTTTCTCGAGCCGTATTAATGGTAAAATCATTTGAAACATCACTAAAACCACCATCATTTATAGGAGAATCTTGACATTCTGAATAATGCGTATCCAAATCAACATTGACATTCTGTTTATTATGACATTTACCAATATCTTGTATTTCATGAAGAAGTTTACTCGAGCTATTATTATGGTCTAAATTAAAACGTGGAATAACATCCTCTTTTAATATTTTTTTTGATCCCATACATTTGTACTCCATATAATTGCTTAAGTCGTTTTTTAGCTGCAAGTAAAAATAATTGAACGATTATTACCTCGATAAAATCATTAACAAGTAAAATGAATAGCAGCAGAAACTTGTTTTTGATATTTTCTTCTCTTTAGGGTAACCTACAGCCTCACACCAAGCTTTTCTTTTCAATGGATTCCATGGGACATGTATAAATTCTTTTTCTGGTGCATTAGAATTTGTATTCTTACAGGATGGCACAAAACAGTATTTGTACCAACTTAAACTGGATGGCTTTATATTATTTTCTTTATCACTCATCTTTGCTCACGTTATCACAGACACTTAACCTATTTCCAAAAGCAAAACAAACGTGCTTTCGAAAATTGCCGACAGAGGCTCTCACTCTAGGGAAAGTCTACATCACAGCATCACGTGACTCGCATTCAAACGATTCTCTATTCCAGAGCGAAGTAATATTTATTTATTAATAAATAAATATTGTATATAAAAAGAAACTGTTAAGTACATTTTAATATTTTTCGATAGTCTATCGAATAAACTCGAAATGAAAATTAGTGCATGTTCCCTATTGTTTAATTTGATTAGTATAGTTTTTCACTCGTCGGATGATCTTAATGCATAGTAAGTACCAAACCCTTTTGAACATTGGAAACGCTGTGAAGATTAATTTATATATGCAATCTAAATAAACAGTATACATAAGCGGGACATCATTTTCACTGCTCAGTCCGCACTCACCCTTCTATAATAATATATTTGGAAAATATGGTTTTTCTGAGCCTACCGGATTATGTGCTACAACCTTATTGTATATATGTCGGCTTTATGTGTTTCATTGAAGGAGCGCTGTTTGCTTCGGCAATCCGTGAAAGGGTCAAGAAACTGTACAACATGTTTAAATGAGATGAAAATTACAAGAGAAGTCATTCTAATACATAAAAATTAATTCTAATACATAAAAAGAAGAACAAGATAAGAGTGTGTATTTAATTATGCTACATAAAATCACTATAAAATACTAACCTCAAATGCAAATTCTATCTCATCTTCTGTTAACATTATTATGTCGTCATCAATAGATAAAACTGCTTCTGTTTCGATCTCATTAAATGGATAAAATCGGTTTGATAATACGTTTTTCTCAGTTTGTAAAATTTTGATTTCTTTATGTATTTTAGGCAACTTTGATACTAGAATAAAAAAGACTAAATGTCATAAGATTAAAATTAATAAAAATATTATCTTACTCACGTTTTAATGGTCTTTTATATTCATTATTCCAAACAATTAAAATTTTCGTGAGACTAGGTGCTTTTGATAGTTTATTAATCAGAAGTAATAATAAATCCACCCTATCATATGCCAAAATAACGGCTGTAAAACCATCATTTTTGGAAATAGTTAATGGAAACAAAACTGGCGACTCTATGTCCTGAAATGAATTTGCAATATGATTTCATTATTCATTATTTTTGCAGTTTTATGATAGTATATTACGTCACTAGTGCGGTAAAGTAGTTTCGCTCGCTCGGGCGATAACATCCCCACGAGGGTGAAATCCCTTTACCCCCCTAGTATCGTACGATATTTTATGAAACAACGTGCGTAAACCGAGATTTAGCGAGTGCATTTTTG
>UCOJ01002308.1:0-13225 GCA_900474305.1 Cecidostiba fungosa
TTTATTATACTGGTACTTTATACGATGATTATGTATTACTTCGTATTCAATGGATGCTATCGTTTTTACTTTGCGCAAATGAAAGCTTCAAAGCTCAAGTATGAATAATGCGACAGTTGCTATTATTTTGCGGGAGTATTAATATAATTGTGTAGTATGCGTAACATTACAAGTATTTCTTTTGTCGATTTTAAAAGCTATAAATGAAGAACTAGTATATAAAATGTATACTACTGAATACGTTCAATCAAAAAACAATTGAAAATTATATTTATCTACATGAATCAATATTGTATAATTAATTTATGCGTTATAGTTATTGATTATTAATTATTATCTTAACAAAATTTCAAATAATTATCTAAATGCAAATTAATTAATACAATTTGCAGTTGATGTTAATGTCAATCAATATATTGTAATTTTTATTATCAGGAATAATTAACAATTGTTCCGATGGAATCCTAAAAATGTCAATCGTTTGTATAATTATCGGGCATCTCACTATTCGTGTATACCGGCGCGCGGTATGTTTTTTGTTGCGGGGTTTCACCGAGCGCACATGTGTAAGGACGAACTCACGCGTAATATGAAGTTTGTGCATTATATCTCTGCACCAGCCGAATAACTACAATCTACCGTATAATGAGCTTTATATATAATTGATATATTTTAGCTTTAATTACCTCCAAAATCAATTTCTTGAGTCATTAAAAATATACTTTTACGTAAATTTCATAATGTATTCAAGCATATTACACACAGAGTATAATGATACCAAACTAAACATAATGATAAAAGTCACGAATGTATAATTAATTTATACGAACTGTCAGATATGCGAGATAACTAAATTTTAAGAATCAATTGTCTGGCCAGAGAGCTATACACGAAGGTCGTTCAATTTAATTATTCTAATCGTCATTTACATTCACACGCTGCATTAGATATTGCCTGATCGAGAGAGACGTCTACACAATATAAATATACAATAATAACCATAAACAGTTAATACCGATGTACTCGCGATACTAGATATAGAGTGATTATTGAAAATTTATTTTTCATAAACTAACATTGCAAAATATATTATCACGTATACGCGCGTTTCAACATTAATTATTTATTTTTAGATTTAGAAAACACGTTTGTGTGTTGGCAACGAGTATTTATACAGAATTTTTCATACTAACTATATACTGATTAATTAATTGAATAATTTGAATTTCTTTATCTTCTCATTAATCTAGCATACACGCCAATAATTTAATACAACTATTTACAATTAAAAAAGAAACATCTATCAAAAACTGATGAGCTGCAGTCAGTTTCAATAAACGTCAAACTTTCAACTCTCAGTTCACGCCGCATATAGGTAACACAAGCGATCTATAAACGCGTCAGGTGTCACGCGCTCGAGAAATCGGCGCCGCGCGATTTAACGATGCTAATCGGTGCGTCGCGGTCGCGCATATCTGTTTTTCACCCGGATTAGCACTATACTACACCAGGTAACCCGACGTTCACCTACGCATATACCTATATAATAACTCACTCGTTCGCTCTTCTTTTTTTTTTCTCAATCCATTCGCTATAGATATATATACACATTATCTGTCGACGCTCGTGATGTTTGCTCTGGCATTTCGAAGCGAGCAATAATACGGGCTGCGGGTGCTTTTCAGTTACTTGGAGCATCGCGCCAGTCGCTATCGAGCGCGAGATTTTCCGGAGGCTGTGGAAATCTTCGCCGACGACGACATGCTGATGAGGCCATGGCTGATGATCGTTCTGCTCGTGTGAGTCTTAGAGATCGGTATATATTGTATTATAGTGTATCGCTAGCTGATAGTGATGATGAACCATCAGTGATTGTGTTGCACGTTATCGTGGGAATTTTTTTTTGTGCTTCGTGTGAGGTATATGTGTATATATTAGTGATGAATGGTGATTCTAACGTGGGTGGAGTACTTAGTGTATATAATGGTATTCAGTTTTTTTTGAAAAAAGATTGTGGAAAATTTTTTGTTTTTTGTAGCCACATCTTTGGTAAAAAAATTGAATTGATTTAGAGACGAATAACAACGTTCTAGTACATATTTCATGCGTATGCATTCGTAATGGATTTGGAGTATGTTTTCTCGTTAACAGGTTAATGTCAGAAATACATTTAGTATTATACAAAATGTCCTTTATTTATTATAGTGAACGATATAAAAAAAATTCGCGACGGGTTTAATAATAAACGCATAAACGCGTACATCAGGCGATATTTGCGAATTCAATAATTGTTATTTAGGTCCTCAAATAATTTATACTGCATATATGACCCACTCGAGGAAGCTTGAGGGTCAGTTATTGATTAGAGATGCAAATAACGAATTCCCTGCCAGTTCAGATTTATATTTACACTCATCTCTGTTATAGATTGAGTCAACTCTATTATATCGTATACATGAAACAAACGCGATCATATAGTTATAGAATTCGTTTAGCTTTTTCGTGATTCGTTGTAGGAGAAGTATTATTATTATTCTCATCATGCTACATCTTTATCTTTATACAAAAACTGCGTACAGTGTTATCCAGCGATTGTCTTAAATATGCCGATTAAGTTAGCCTTGAGAAAAAAAAAATAGTTTTCATTTGCTATGCAGGTCAATTCAATTTTAGCACACGAAGTAAGAATTTAGTATACGACGTACATCGAAGTATTTAAAGCAACACAAAGACTATCAGCATTAGTTGCGCGGTTCAAGATAGAATTCATACCTAATACAGGATAAAAAAAAGAATTCAAGTAGAACGATGACGGATCGAAATAACAGTTTAGTTCCGCTGATTATCTTTCACTCGTGTACCCGTGTTTCACACATTACGCGCTGAAATGCTATATAACTATGTAGTATATAATACTATGGAAATTCCAAGCTATGCGTAAAAAATTAGCATCATTTGGACAAGTGTCAATACAGACAGCTGGGAGTCCCGTGATACTTTCGGCTTTTACTCGCGTCATTTTAATATAGGTATATCAGGCAATAAATGTGCAGCAGCGGCGGTTTGTGTGCTCGAGACATTATAATGTGCGATTTGTCTTTCCGCGCGCCTATGTGTGTGTATGTAAAATTCGCAAAGATGCAGGAGAAAATTAGCTGAACGATAAGATAACAACATTGGTTTATTCTGGGATTTTCGTCTGCTGCTGCGAGTGACATATGCGAATCGTTACCTTGGCAGAACGATTTATGTATGTACATACGTTCGATTTTTACGATAATCATAACAGTCGTGATTCGAGCGGTGCGTTATATTATATACTTTTGTGCGCTATACTAACTTTTTAAAAATTTAACAATTTTGAACAACCTGATTAAATATAATTGGATTAATCCAACGCGACGAGACTCTCGTTAAAAATACAATTATCCGATGTCGCAAATAAGAAGCTCAGAATATACTATTCCATCAGCATTAACCTATATAATCCGTAATTTTCATCAAACAAAGTCGCTACCTGAATTAATCTATTCCAAATCGAGTCAAAGAATCGCTAATCGATCGACATACTGTATACTCAGCGCTCTATGCTTTATTAACGTTTAATATATGCAAAATTAAAATGTCTATTTCAGCCGAGGCGCATTTATACGCCGGGGCCGCGAGGAGAAAAAATTAGAGCTCTCAATAATAGCAAGCCGACCGCAATAAAAATATCTCTGACGACAATTGGTCGACTGGCGCGTATATGATCGATTGTCGACTTTTCAGATTGCTGCCGAAAAGCAGCAGCAGCAGCAACTCGGCGGCGACGCCCCAAACGCAGCAGCAGCACTGCATCCTCTTGACGAATGGTCGGGAGGCCAGCGGTGAAAGCGAAATGCTTTGCTCAGCGGGTTTGCCTCTAGTTTGGAATGTCGAAAGGTAAAATGTCTTATACACGAAATTTATTATGATTATATATAAGAGCTCCTGTGGCTAAATTAATTTTGGCCTTTGGCACACATTTTCAAACGGTGTATCTGTGTATAGAGTCCTTTCAAATCTGAATTTTTAATTGCGGCACACGTGAAGAATTTAATTATGTCATGTTTTTTACACTTTGAAAAGTCATACCCAAAAAGGAAATTTGGAGTCAACGTAGGATTGGCTGGTTTTGATGAATTGAAAAACGCGACTAGTTTTTTACATTTTGTCATTTAATACAATAAAAATTGTTCAAAGACAATTCAGTGTCATGACCACTATAATATCGTCGTAAATTTGCAGTATGGAGACAGTGAGCGCTCTGACTATTCGTAACTGGCAATCCGAAACTCTAGATGCAGCTACGATCCTGTCGAAGCTACCATTTCTGCGACGTTTCACCATTGACAATGGCACTCTCAGTAGAATACTCACGCCATTTCCATCAGAAGCTCGCTTTCTCGAGGTGGTATTATATTTCTAACGCATCAGATATTAGAAACAGTTTAAAATTTGAATGAATTTTACTTTTTAGTTTGATTGTCTCTTAATTGTGTAGTTGTAACAATTATCGCGAGTGAAACGAGGACACAGTTTAAGATTATAAATCAAAGATTGCAGGGATATGATTTTATTGATTTGTTCAGAAAATATCTGGGATTACTCAGCTGGTATATTCATGCATAGCTGCAATATTCATCGGAATCAATGCTTAATACTATATTTGTAGAATTTCGGAACAGATTTTGGTCTGTCACAACGAGATTATAATAGATTTCAATCAATTCAATCAAAAATCTACCGTGCACTCGTGCACAGTCCGATGAATTCGTCATCAGACCTCGAGCGACAATTTGTTCAGCACGAATATTTATATCATTTGAACAGCATCACATATATACAGTCAGATAAACTAACTTACATAGATTATATAACACGGATAATTAGGATCACATTAAGGTTTACATGCACACTAATATGTGCATTATTACAAGGCAAATTGATACTGACGCTTTACCAAACTGATATATGAACGCGCAGGTAGTGGAAATCACCGGGACGAGTCTGCGCACATTACCGAGACGGGCCTTCGCCAATCTGCCGGCATTACGACGGCTTGATTTGCGAAACAATGCTCTCGTCCACATCGATCCGCAAGATTTGATTGGCATTCCAACACTGCAAGACATCTATATGGCAGGTATACGAATAATCTCGGAATCTTAATGCTCCGCACCTCTGTATAAGATTTTGCATTTTCAACATCAGTTATATAAATCAATGATCCTGTGTTTCATATAAACATATGATTCTCATATTAAATAACGTTCTATATTAGAAGAATACGAAAGTATATAACGAAGCGTACTCAGAGCCAATTTACTTTGAAGTCAGTGCGCGTATACGCTCTGATGCACAAATGATCGAGCTCTGAAAAAAGCTATAATAAAAAAAAAAAAAAAAATAAACCTTTTGAAATCTGCGTTTCAACTCAACAAAGGTAACCAGTGGAGCTGCGACGACGAGAGTTCGTCCTGGTTTGCGAACGGGACGTTCGGCTCGTTAGTTCAACGTATCATGGACAGGGAGGAGCTGCGCTGCTCGGCGCCGCA
Organism: Cecidostiba fungosa; assembly: GCA_900474305.1. Taxonomy (NCBI): domain Eukaryota; kingdom Metazoa; phylum Arthropoda; class Insecta; order Hymenoptera; family Pteromalidae; genus Cecidostiba; species Cecidostiba fungosa. The sequence continues at coordinate 5,580 of UCOJ01002308.1, forward strand.
CAAAGGTCGGCCCCTCCTGCCCGTCATGGAAGTCATACAGGTAATAATGGCTGCACATTACAATTGTTAGATATAATGATAATATATTATGGCTTGGCGATACTACGACTGATTTCACACATGATAATCACACACACTTTTTGTTGTGATAATGAGCGCATAATATATATAGTTTGACAAGCACACAACGCCGTTAAGTAGATAACTCCCTGGAATTGTCAGACACAATCTATGCATACATCGATCGCATATAATAATATAAAGCCGCGAAAAATCAGTCAGAGTGAATTTTTATCTGTTCCAAATTTTCGGCGACTTCTGACCGTGTTCGCATCCTGCAGCGATTGCGAGAGGAGTGTCGGCTACTCGAGGTCTGCGAGTGTGAGCTCGTGTACGTCGTGAACAGCGCGGGACCAGGTCTGCAAGCTCGTCAGCGGCAGTTTATGGCTTTCGCTTCCGTCAACTGCAGCCATCGTGGTTTTACCGATATGCCGGCCTTCCTCCCTGCCAACACCACTACTCTGCATCTCGAGGGTAACAAGGTATGTATGTACGTGTGACTGTCTCCCTCTGTACTGATATTAGCTATATATAGTTATGGACAATGTGTACTCTCGATGCTGCGTCCTATACATAGCTGTGTATATATAACACGTGCTGATGACGCTCGTTCTTGGGATTGATAAAGCTGTCTTGTATAATTTCGTAAATTTTAACAATCCGCTGTATTATTAGATGTATATTATAACAGTATATCTATTCCCATATAAGACGAGGGTGTATAAGCGTTAACGAACGCAGGTGTTTAAACGGTGTATCACAGCGTAAAGGTAAAATTTGATTTTCCAGATCAGTGACCTGACACCCCTCAAGTCAAATCCCGTGTACAAGCGCGTGCTCGACCTCTACCTCGACAACAATGACGTCGAGTCTGTGGCTTTGCTGGACGGTACTTATTGGCTCGAGCAGTTTCGGCTTCTCAGTCTGCGGGGTAATAAGCTGACCGACGTGTGTAAAACAGAACTTCTCTTATTTAATTATAGATGCTTATTCTCGATGCTTCTTTTATATGGAAAATTTAATTAAATGTGGAAAATAATAACTTTATATAGCTCAAATTGAAGATTTTATATCTTCTTTTCTAGACACATTGAATATATATTCTGCTGGTGTCGAACAATGAAAATTTTGCTTAAACTTTTTCCAATGTCTACAAGAAAATTCAATCTTACCCAAGAAATTTTCCGTTGGTCGTATAGATTTGTACACGTGTACAATAATATATAAGATGCCTGATTTATTCAATAGCCTTAAATGCAGAATATAGATGTCGGCTTATATATAAGGGATAGAGCTGAATAAATATTGTTTCCAATTATACTTTCAAGTTTCCGACGTATGCGCTGGAAAACGTTTTACCGCACAGTGAAAACGCGGTAAGCCTCTACCTAGGCAATAATCCGTGGAGATGTGACTGCCAGTTTACGCCGGGATTTCAGGAGCTCCTGATAAAATACGGGAATCTGGTCAAGGACATAAGCGACGTCAGATGCTCGGCTACGGGAAATGGTGAATTTGGTAACAAACAGGTTAGTCTCATTCTATTGAAATTTTAGTATGGGATATATGTAGTGTTGGGCAGTACTTAAAAACAACGGTACTTAAGTACAAAGATTTAAGTACTTGTACTTCAAGTACAGTACTTAGAAAAAAATATTTAAGTACAACAGACCTAAGCACTTTTTTCAAGTATTTGAGTACTTGAAAACAGTATTTAAGTACTTACTTTTAAGTACCTTAAGTACTTGAAAAAAGAACAAAGAACTCAAGAATCTTTCAAATTGCCGAGCAGCTGCTTTGGCCTTACTTCGATAATAATGAAACTACTTTCTTTTTTGTTCAAGTTATACAAAACTCAGACATCATCGTTCCTTTGATAATCATCTACCTCTATGTAAAGTTTCAAGTAATTACATGCACGCACATAAGAATGGCATTTGAATGAAATTTCCAGCATGTGTACACGCCGCGGCTACTAATTTCCGTTCGAAAGCCATTTATTAATGCGTTTAAATTTTCATTTGGGATTTTGCATAGCGGTAGATGGTTCCAAGATAAAGGGCAATGATGTGTTGGGTTTGCGTATTTCGTGCTACATGAACTGCAGTGTCTAAAGCTTCTAATATTCAAGAAAGCTATTCAAAAGATTCTTGAAAATTAAAAATTACTTGAAAAAAGTATGAAGTGCTTTTTCAAGTACTTAAAGGTACTTAAAGAAGTACTTAGGTACCTTTAAGTACTTAAATACTTTTTTAAGTACTTGTACTTAGTATGAAAAGTACTTTCAAGTGTTGTACTTGTACTTATTGTTTTAAGTACTATAAGTACTCGTTTGCCCGTCACTGGATATATGTATATTCTTTTATACCTATTGGTAAGATCTCGCTTTCAAACTTACTTTTTAAACATCACTGTCATTATTGTAAACTCTCGTTTAATGTGTGACTTTCAGTCTAGAAAATTTCGTTCTTATATAGCGGAAAAATTTTAGTTATCGAAAATTTAGTATACAATAAAAATCCACAAGTAGAACAAGTTTTGTATATTTATAAAATATCATAAGCTATAGCAAACGACTCAAGCAACAAAGAGTAGAATGAGTACATAGCAAGAGAAGCCGGAATAAAAAAAAATCTATCCCGAGCTCATCTCAACGAGTCTCAGCTACTTTGCATGCAAAGTCCGCTACTCTCATTTACGCTTTCTCATTCGCTCCTTCTTCGCCACGTTGACCTTTTTTTCCTTTTCTTTTTCAGATCCGCGAATTATCGAGGACGGAAATTTGCGTGCCGCCGGACGACGATTACTGGCTGTATCCGCTTGATATTCTTAACGTCCTATTGGGCTCTTTGATTTTCCTCATCCTCGGCAAGCTTCTCTACGACTACTGGTCTTTCAAGCGTACCGGTAAGCTGCCTTGGCTCGTTGCCAGGATACCCTGAAAGATCTATACCTCCAAGTCGTCGTCGACGACAGTCAGCTCAACACGTTTACGATCCTGATGATCATAATTTTTCAATTCATCGCCGATAAATTGCTCGCAAAGAGAGGCTGCACCAGTTTGTCGAAAATCCATAAATTCCGCGGACGAACTTATATATACGTGCGCGATCTGCACGTGACGCCATCGAAGGAGAAACCGATTGAGGAACAGAGTATTATATAGCTATAGGTAGTAGACGTAAAAGCTACTCGGTGTAGAATTCGCGCACGTGGGCTTGTCGTTAAAGTTCGACGATGCATGTGAGCGGATGATATTCTATCGTTTTTTAATGGTATTTTAATTATTCACCTCGGAACAATCTGTCAGGAATTCTTGATGGCAGAGTTTGCATATTAAGCGCTCGACGATATTTTTGCATTCTCCGGAAAGTACTCTCTCGAATCGGAATTTTGCACATTTATTATATATATTTTTTGTACATATTAATATATGAATATATTTATATTAAAGCGATTATTTTTAAAGCAGACTATGCTTGTTGTTGTTTATTCCTACCATCCCATACCATATAAAAAGAAAAATGATTGCGGTTTTTTGCTCTGTAAAAAACTGCAAACAACATCAGGCAAAATGAAAGAATATAAGGAAGATTCTCGCAAATAAAACGTTGATGCAACCGCGGAGTTTGTATATTTATGAACAAGAGTAGGTAGATATATATGCCGGCTGAACTAGTGCAATATTTATTTTTAATATAAAAGCTCGCCCACACATAGTCCGCCCGCGTGCACTCCTTTCGTGCCATTAAAAATGTTACAGCCCCAGTTTTCGCACCAGTGCAAAAACACCGCCTGGAGCGGTTCGCCGGCTTCTTTTAATATAAAAATCCGTGTCTCCGTTGTCCGCCTCAATAGCGACGTCGTAACCCGACTCCTCCTCTCGTCGCGAAAAAGAACTCTTTTCCAGAGTGTCTGTGTAAGAAAGAGGAGTAACCCGGCGACCTACGGTCGAAAGGTCCAATATAGCGGAAGGGAATACTGCTGTCCCCTATATATGGAATTGCGTGAGCATAAGTCAGGAGTGAAAATTTTCTCTCTCCTTGCTCGACTTTGACTTCATATCGGCGCAACATCTTCCAGTTAACGGCCGATAATCGGCTATCGTAGCGTGAAAGTCCTTTGCACTTTGATCCTCTCCATCGCTTGTCGAGTTTTCCGATATTTCACTTTGCGCCGTTTCTCAACGGTATAGTGGCACAGCTTTTACTAGTCGTGACTTATACTTACTTCTGATGGCGCCGACACTTATATATATATGCTTATTATTTTAATGAGTTTTGCATCAGTCGTTGCGGAGATTTTTAGATGTAACTTTGATGCGCGAGAAATATTAGGCTGACCAGATGCGGCGTTCGGTTTCAGATTTGTATAAATAACTAATCGATATATGTCTGGTATGGCAATACCGCATTAGCCTTGCACCGCATCTGCACTCTAGCCTGCATTACGTGATGACCAAAGTGAATTGTAACGTATTATAATCGACGCGGCACCGTAAGTGGTAATGGGCCAAAACCATCTTGAATTTTGATAATTGTTATACGGTTATATATAGAATTTAGTTTTTCAAAAATAGTCCCAATAATAATCATTGCTTATATATTATTTCAATTTATGGCTCAAAAGATTCAATAATGATTTTACGCTCGAAAACATTTGCAGAAACAATAATTAATTACCTAGTTGCAATTACGAGACTTTTGTAATCCTCAAACCAATAACGGCCATAAATATAAAGCGTATGTATATGTGCAGAAATTTATAGCCATTGGAAAATATTATTGAATTTATTAAATTAATTCATAAATTCCCGCGCGAGCGTATGATAATCTCTCGGGGGTATCAATTATAAAACTGCAACATTCATCAATCTCGTTTGTAAATTACGGTTGAATTTTAATTGAAAATAAAACGAAGCCCATCAATTAATTAATGCTTGCCGCGTCGGCCAATTAAATATCAAAAGACTATATAAGCGAGTGCGACCGTTGTGTGCTATATATAGAAAATCCTCTAAGCCTGGAAAGTCGAGTCGATGTATATATGTGCGTGGCTTTTCCTCCAAAGAGATGACTATGCATCGTGCAGGTGCACCTTTGAAGACTCGAGTCTCGTTTCTTTTTAGTTTCGAACGCAACCCTATAATTATATACGTACGACGCACGCGTATTTGCTATTTTTTTCGTAAATTAAATGCAAATGTACTCGAGGCTCTCCCAGCTTGCGCGCGCGTTAATCCAAATTCGCCTCGAATGCATCAGATTTTTTGGGACAATTTTTCACGCTATCATAAACTCGCATTTTTGTTTTCAAAGTTTGATTTTCAATATATACTTTCTTTTGATCATTCATCGCATATCCTAATGGCTGAGAGCTTTTCCGTTATAGTTTCGAAACGAAATAATAAAATTCATTTAAAATCATAGAATACAGGTATATTCAAAACAACTTTTCTCATATTCCAAACCAAGCTAACAAACAGAGCTGAGCTCTCGCATGCCAACACACTGCCCTTTCTCTCTCTCTCTCGCACGCAAAAGTTAACACAATCTCTAAATCTGTAAAAAGCTCCGGCGTGGAATCTAGATCAATGTCAATCCTCCAAGCAAGCGCGGCAGCCGTTCCTGCGTCATTCGATATAATCCGCAAGCGCGCAAATTCGCGGCTCTCTTTTGCTCGAGGCTATTTTCACCGATCCTCGTCTCCTCTCTGCCGCTTAAATTTAACATCGTCGCACCTTATCGGCTAGAGAGAGAGAGAGAGAGTGAGTGAGTGAAAACGAGAGCGCAGTATTATAAGGTATATGTATATACGTGCACCGCAACCGATCGATCCGCGTCGCACACACTGGCTCTCTCGCTATATAACTATACGTGCTCCTTTCTCTTGGACATTTACACGCGCATTTTCCGGCCGCTATTATCCATCGGCATCTAATAAGTATAGGAGAGTATATATAGTTCAGCGGACATTCGTAATTCGCGCTTGTCACGCGAGCAGCACAGGTAGGTGCTCGAGTCGCCGGAATCATGTGCAGCGATAGGTATATATATGATGCAGGCAAGTACCTTCACACTCTCGAGAGATTCTCTTATATACATATAGGCACTCGCACGTGCGCGTGACATTTTTATCCGGCGTTATTAATTTATTTCTTTTTTTATTAAAAAAATAGTCTCGTTAGCACGCAATATCGATGGATTGATGGATAAGACTGGCTTTATTTTTCCAGCGTTCTTATACAGCGTTTCTTCGAGGTTTTGTTTACTTTTATTAATTTATCGTTCTTTTTTACTGCTACTGTTGTGTCTTGAGCGGAGGGCGAGATTTTACGTTCAATTAGCACGAGTTCGCGCGATGTGTTTTTGATAAGCGCATAACCCTGGTAGCAAATTTCCGATAAGTTCTGGCTTCTAGCCCATTATCTAGACGCTCGGTAGATTTGAAACCTAGAATCTCTCCAGAAATGAAGAGAGCTTCTAGACTAAAACGCGCCACGCATGCGTGGATGCATTCATCGCGCGCCGCGACGCTGTCATAACCTACCATCGTTAAAAAAAAATGATCTAAACGGATTGAAGTGGATTGTAATGGATTACAGCGTTTTGCTTGTTCCGATCCATTTAAAACTATAATACTAATAGTAAATTAAAATCTAGTATTGAATCCATTTCAATAGATTGTAATCCATATCAATTATATGAAACATCGGTGTCGAATCCGTTTAAATCGTATCAGATAAAAATTATTTTGCTACAAATTGATTGTTCCTGACGCATTTGATAAACCGAGTCAGAGACGGCAGACTTCGGTAGGTAGGCGCACGACCGCGACGATTGTCGTCGCGTAGGCCGGCAGACCTAGTGCGGAAGCGCAGGAGCAGCCACGCCGGGCCCGTTGTTATCTTTCCCCGGTCGGATATGACCGATAATACGAGAGACCCACGGGGAGGGAAAGGATTAGGTTGTCCTTTCCCTCGGACGTTTGATTGGCTACTGTGCGCGCTACCTGGGAAGGGTTAGCTTGCCTGCAGAGTGCAGCTCGCCTGCTTAGTCTGGTGGCTCGGCGGATTTGCCGAACGAGCGTTAGTTAGGTTCACGCGTCGATATACGAAATGGTCAATGGTGCCGCGGCGCGTAAATTAATACTAAACCGAATATAATTAATATTATACAAATATGCTCTCGATTCGTTTGTAATTTCTGTTCCCGGCGTAGGTTTTCTTTTCGTGAGGCAAAACGTTGAGTTTTTCCTGCGCCACAGGTCTCGGCCTGGGTAAATGCGGGGACAGAAAAACCGCGTTATATCTATGTACTTAAGCGTCGCGGGCGGTGTTGAGATCAGCACTCGCATTGAGTAGGTAGTCATAAAAAATAGGCATGGGGATGGCTACGACGCTAGGCCCCGTAATTACGCACCCGGGATCTATGACACGATCCTGGGCATTTGTAAGAGCGCTGTGTACGGACACACGGCGCCCCGAAAGTTCCCGCCGGGGAAAAACCGTTTTCCGTCTGTAATAATTGCGCACTGTATATGTAAGCTGGCAAACGAAGTAGAGCGTAATTATTAGGCTTGTGCGT
>UCOJ01002309.1:0-12945 GCA_900474305.1 Cecidostiba fungosa
ATATATATATATATATATATATATATCAGACTTACAGGCCCCTTGATTTTGTAAAACTTAAATATGTTGAAAGCTAGTAAATCTTAGTGAATTTATCTTTTTTATGGTAGCTTGGAAAATATGAAATAATTAAGTGCTTATTACTTTAATTGAAAAAAAAATCAACATTTTATAGAAACGCATCATATCATCACGTAATGCAAAGAATAAATTCTATGGTACCAATAATACACCTAAAAAGAAAAAATTGTATAATGTATAAAATTTTCCTACGTGAATTTTTATAAGACGTAATAATTAACGAAGCTATGTATGTATAAACATTGTTCGTAATATTTACCGGTGATAATGCCTTAGTATACAGAAATTTGAGCATGAAAGGAAAAATTACTTCATCAGACTCCAAATTAATTTAATAATTTATTATAATCAGACCCTCGCCCCGGATTAACATTATTTATGCTCCATATAGATCATGTAGAAAAAAATAATTTAAGCTGTGCACGATAGTTTAACAAATGTCTATGCCTTAATAATTTGTAATCTTGATTATAAATTTTGCATAAAATAAACTTACACTGAGCTTGTTTTGACTCGGTTTGTTTTACCATATCTCTTAATCTAAACCTATTTTTGTCTATCTTAAAAAGTATAACAAATAATGTACAATATATTTTTTACAATTTAATATCATAACCTTATTTAACAGGTCGTATATGCGTTCTTCTATTTTACATAGTAAACAACTTACATTAAATCGCACACCTTTTTCCATTCATATTTGTAATTACATAAGTTTTTATATAAAAGTAAATTTCTGCAAGTTCGTACGTATAAAAGAAAAACTAATGAATAATAATCGTAGAAGGTGTGCGCAATTTCATGCGCTTTTAACGTAATTATATATCATTAGAATCAACAGTATTTACAATTTGAATTCCATTTGCTTGAATATGTGCGTTCGAAAAGAGCCCTGCGCGTTACGCCAATGAATTCAGTTTTCTCTCGGTTATCTAAGTGCGCCTTTGTACCAGACAATCGCATGAAATTTCGTGTTACATAAAAACGTCCAAATCTGACTCGTGCGGCCTTTGGGGCTTCCACGTTGACTCGGATATATGGCCGAAAATTTGAATCTCTGCAAGTTAGCTTGATTGACGAGCACGACAAACGGAAATGAACGAACCTATTTTCTGCTATTTTTGGTACTTGCAGTTACCAAGTTTATCAAAAATAATAAAAAGCGCTTTACGATAACCTCCAAGCAAGAGACTAATAATGATAATTTGCAAAAATAGTTTTACTATAAAAAACCTTAGGCACTTTATATTCCGCTCATACCGCGGTCAACTCCAACCGAATCAACCGTCAAACTTCCATCGATTTCAAATTTACGACGGGCATGCATGCGATGTTCGTGTGCGAATAAAAAAAAGGAAGCACGCATTGCAGAAATAACAAAAAAAGTACGTATTACATCTGTAAATACGTTCGTAACTTGCTGTATAAAAATAGGTTTCATCATCAGTCGACACTTTCCTAGGAGATTCAGTCGTGTGTGTATCTTTTCGCGCGCACATCAGTTGCTTAACATCAACAAATTCAATTCTCCCTCGTCTACTGCAGCACCACATGTACAGAGCATCAAAGTAAAGCCAAAAATACGTATACACCACGAAAATATGTAATTTAGCAACTCCGAGCAATGTACAGTTCGTCTCTATAAAAAATGTATCATCATAATCATCTCCGTGCCTTCATACACACCGTACTTTTTCCAGTCTTCGAACCATAGTGTTCCAAGTACCGATACAATATACGTTATTCTTTGTATTTTTTTGTTTCTTGATTTCATCAATTTACAAATCGCTTTCACTAGGCGCTGGTGGTCGTGTGCAGATCATCCTGTGCCACTGCCGCGACGTTGGTCTGTCGTCGTCGGCGCAGCAAACACTAGTGGCAGTGCTCGGTCACGTCGACGATCACCGACTTCTTCCAGCCGAATAGGAAGTAGCCTATCGCTGCGCCGAGCACGACACCAGCGCAGAGCCACGAGTTGTACGTCATGAAGATCAGCATCAGGAAGTACGAGAGGATTATCTGGATTATGTGGAGCAGGGTCTGAAAGGCGTGCATCCACGACAGCATCGTTGGCCTGGGGATACAAAAAGTATAATGTTTGAAAATTTTGCCTGGTTAACTTTTGTTAGTTGTTTGTACTTCTGGGTTGTTATTATGCTACCATCTAAAACACGTGGGGGCATTCCTACTACTTTCCTTCCCTGATTACATTTTTTTGAAAGAAGACTTGTAGTGCAGCGTTTCAAATTTTACCATATTTATGTTTTGAAAAAGCTCGGTAAAATATAATGCAGTAGCGTGTGACTAGAATAATGAGATGGGCGTTTCTCGTGTAGGAATAAAACAACGTGCATTTAAGAATTAAAAAATAATTAAAAAATATTTGTCGATCATCATACAAATAACTCGGTGCCGAGGGTAAACCAGAGGCCATCTAAATACACATACGAGAAAGACGAGTATACTTCTTATAATTTCTTTTTACACAGCTTTTGTTTAACAATTTTTTTTATTACTGTTTCGTGCATTGCATATTATCGCGCTAAAGAGGAAAGCCTTGCTATCTCAAGAAGGAAAATTTAGTCAAGAATTAAATCATTTATGCTCGAGCGACTGCAATTCCGCTAATACTTATTGGAACTCGAAGAGCCGCGTATAGAAAGCCAGGGCCAATTACACAAAGAGGAAAGAAGAAAAGGGGAAAGGCATGCAGAGCTATTGTGCGCGTGAACTTGGATATTGGAAAACAGCTGGTTGTTTGTCAAAATATAACGGATTTTTCATCGCCTCTATAATGCTAGCGTACCTTTACCGGGAAAATTTCTTGCGAGGCTTACACGTTTATAAAGTGTATACTCGATGAAGAAACGTCCGGCGCAGTGAAAGAGAGAGAAAGAGAGGAAAATAAAGATGTTTTTATAAAGACCATAATAAAAGCGCTGTTAGCTGTGGTAGAGTTTTTTACATACATTTTCTATCCGAATAAAAGCCATGCGTACAGAAATTTTCTCGCAAAGTGGAAAAGAAAGCCTTGAAGAAGTGACACATAGAGCATAATCGAGAAACGTCGTGTGGTTTTTTTTTGCTTCGTTGTCGGTTACTTACGGTTGCTTGTGGATAACCTCGCCGACCATACTAGAAGGGGCAGAGAATGATAAAAGAATGCGTGATGAAAAAAACGTTCGTTTTCAAATATACGTCGCTATATGCCATATACTGTTAGCGACTGGCATTAAACGATGTTCTACTGCCAGCTCTAGCTCTAGCACTATGCACTACGTCAGTCGTCAAACTTATAACAAACTAAGAACCGCAAATCGCAAGGTTATATACTCACTGGACAACTCGGTTGTCATCGTTGACGACGTTTTTCTCCTGAGGCATGGATACGCTTCTGTACTGCAGCGCGTTGTACGTCTTCCAGAATAGATATTCCCTGTAGTATTTGAGACCCTCGTAAAGAGCGGACATGATGACAATACCGATAACGGAGCCGATGAGACCTGCTACCGAGGATATCTGCCACGTCTCGAAGAGGATCTTTTCGCAGTAGCCGCCGTGGAAGGCCATCTGAAAATTACACGGCACAAATAATTCAAGTGAAAGGTGTGACACTCAGTAGAGCAGTGCACCATACAACGAAACACTTACCGACATGCCGTGCATGGCATGAGACGCAGCTGAGCAGACGTCGGAGGAGCCTTGGGCTGCCGCGTGATCGTGGCTCATGCTGCCGTGGTCCATGTGGTGGTTCGTGTTGGCCATGTGACCGTGATCCATGTGATCCATGCCGGTCATGTCCGGCGAGTCGGTCGTGTTCATCATCATGTGCGCCATGTGATCGTGATGAGCCATCTGTTGAGGAAATTTCTTCGTTTACATGTTTGAATTCAATATGACGGAGTGGTTTTATCGAGTTGACGGAAATTTGCTCAAAACGGGATTTCGATAAAAAAGCAAAATACACGACTGACGCTTTCTTCTTCTTCTTTTTTTTTCTTCAACTTCATAATATTCGATCCCGCCAGATAGACAAGTTTTCAAGGTCCCAGCCATAATATCGATTTATCGGGATTTAATATGGAAAGGAACAACAATTTAGTGAGGGCAGCTTTGACTTGGTTTGAACGTTATTTATTTTAGCTAATGAAATGCACATGTCAGGCGCGCATGAGCTATTTTCGTATTTCGATTAATTTTAATGTTTGTAGGTATAATCGCTCTGCAGGACTCTGCGGCATAGCACTGCACTACAGCTATCGGCGGAAACCGCACAATATAGAAATAGGGTTTCATTTCCTATATAACTTTGGTATGGGTGACTGCCGCAAACGTGGCAAAAAAATAATTGACTTGTTATTAAAATCACATCCTCTAGAGAGAGGCTTATTAGTATTTCAAAAGAACACGCAATATAGTTGCCTATTGTCGCAATATTGAGCAGAAACACTTTGTTTACATCTCGCTTATAAAGATATAATAGTAGGGATATAATTTAAATTATCTTCAAATTTCGAGCAAACGCCTCCCCATCTCGCAAACAAACTCGCTTCACGAGTCATGATAGGTAGTCTCATGCATGAAATTAACAGTTTTTTTTCTGCTCATTGATTATAACAGCCAATGAATTCGGCGTCTCGCTAACCTTGAGAGACTGTATCTGACGCAGAACATATCATTCCTATACTGTCGATGATGCTTCTTTATATATATATATATATAATATATAACACTATACACAGACCTCGACACAGACGCACAGCACAACCGATTCCACGTCAATCGCAATTATGGCTTTATATTGGATTCTAACGATGCAAATCAGTCGACCGAAAAACTCATCACAGATTTCAAAGGAACCACGTCATAAAAGTCGACGATACTTGGGAAATTCGATTCCCGAAGCTTGCACTGTCTTTCTCCGAATTTCGTGCACGATACTTGAAGTGAGAAATTGATGAATTTAAGCTATATAGTCGTTCGAGAAAAAATGACCCAAGAGATATAGAGGTATTATAAGAATTATGTGGAGCAGGAAACAGTATCCTATGTTTACCTTTTCGGTGGTTGCGCGCGTCTTAAAACAATACGAAGAGCTGTGAGAGCACCAGCTGTGCAAACGCGGCTTGATTTCTTTTTCATTACACGCTCGTGTCGGGGAAAAGCTTTAAACGATCGCGAAAACTGATGAATATAGTACATGTACACGAGGAAATTGACGAAAACATTTAATAATATTAGAGAGTTGAAAAACTTAATCAAATTAAGATCTGACACCTCGGGGTTTTCTTTCTTGCAGCTTTAGAAGAATCTACATAAAGCAAGAAAAGCAGCTATCCGAATTCTCTAATGGGAATTCAAAATTAATAGACTTGCGCAGATGGTTTGCTCAAACGGGTAACTTAAATTCCGTATCTTCAAATAGATCCTTTTGATGCAAACATGACAGGAGTTACTAAAACGTTGCCCTAAAGCTAGGATATAGCCGAGACATAAGTCCATTTTAAATGACTTTTTATAATTATACTGATGGCTTCTCTGGGACGTTGTTTTGTTGATTTCCAAGAAAATATTGTTTTTCAACCCGTTTCCAGGCATTTCAAAGGTTATTTCCAAAAAGCAAGCAATAAACTTTCTGATTCCAGTCAAAACTCTAAAAAAATAACACGAAAAATGGAGTTACAGGCTTATAACATATACAATTTTGAACTTGTTTTGAAAACTCATTCGCTCATTTGCTGGCGTCTGCACGTTCCCCGTGCGTTAAATGAAAGAATATGTTGCAAAAATAATAAACGAAAAGAGCAGTGTTAGATAAATCTACAGTTCTCGACATAACTTCATACTTTTGCGGCGTTGCAAAAGTAGAAAATATCATATTACTATCTCGTTTGTTCCGATTTTACAGATACGTGTCGCAACACTAAAACCATTTTCCATTTGTTTTTCTTCTCGGAAACATGAAAAGTGGATTTATTTCGTTAATTAAGAGGTGTAGCTCTCAAGTTCTTAAACGAGATCTAACGTTTTGTTTTTTACGAGACTCCTCATTATATTATAGGTACACTGGTACACTTGGATTGCAACTTCTTTTGAAGCGCATAAGCAATTAACTTGGTGACAGCAAGTAAAAATTAAACTAAAATCAACAACCAGTGTACGTATACTGTATTCACCTACGCAAGAAAACTAGAAGCTACAGCGCTTACGCAGCAAACACACTGAATTCGTGCAAGTAAAAATTTTTCCGGTTAAGGGTAAATTCGTAGTTTCAAGGCCACGCGTGTCGCTCAAAGTCAGCAAAACTCGCGTCAAAGCCGATTAACAAGAAGAGTGAGGGAACTCCCCGGATTTCAAGTCTGTTTTGCTTGGAATATTCGCGCGTTATATATAGGGAAAGCTGCACTTAATGCGCAGCAAACTTTAAACGCGGATATAAGCAAGACTACTATGCGGCGGCGACGGCTTTTGTCGATCGGTATATAGAAGATCGGCGCGCATTGTCATGTAAATCCAAAGCAACTTGGCTACCAAAGTTTTTTTTATCGTCCTGCGGTCAAATTGGATCGGAGGACGAGGAGACTGTTTGCGGCTAATGGACAAAAGCGGAAAAAACATCAGGAACTTTATTGAGCTCTGCGGTGGTGTCGACGCTATTTCTTGATATTATATAGAAGGCACAAGTATAGATGAGGTGTATCGTATACTGGAAGTTTCATGCAGGACAAGCGAGTTGATGAAGAGATTGTCGTGCGCGCTATACAAGTTGAAAAACCACTTTCCTATACACTGCAGCCTCTACTGCTGAGATATTATAGATATATTCCAGAGCGTTTGCAGATATATATATATATTCATTTATTTATTCCGTGCCAAGTGTTCGGTTAATTATGCTCTTCTTCGTCGGAATATATAGGGCTCGGGTCCATTATAACGAATCACGTGGTCTATACTCATTAAACTAATGTAGGTACCTATCAGGACGACGTCCGCTATTCAGCATAACGCTCACACAGACGCGACTTGCAACTAAAAAGATGAGACCTTCGAAGAAAAAGGCGAAGAGAGAGAGAGAGAGAGAACAACTCCGATTAAACTTTTCAAGATGCGTGAACTGTATATATGGGTATATAATGCATAGTAGACAAATGCGTCTTATATACCGGTGATGTACCAGCATAATAGATGAGTGTATAAACGTTATCTTGCCAACTTTTCTGGAGAACGAGGTTTTCCCGGCTACCGCGTATCGCCATCGATAACCATCATCAGATAACCACGTTAAGTATATGTATATACGTATAAATAGGAAAGTCGCAGAATATACCGAAGCGTCGCATTATCAATGAGGATAAGTCGTGTAGCGTATTTACAAATAAGCGATGACAGAGTTCCACGAAAAACAAGCAACTTTTCCCAAACAAAAAAAAGCGATCCTCTCCTATACTGTTGTATATAAAATATGAACTTCAACGTTCTCCACAGCTATATATATGGATAAAACGCCGGTACTTTGGTCGAAGAATTTCCCCCCGCGTCTCTGGCAATTCTCTGATGGAATTCGCTTTATTGAAATTCTTTCCTCGTCATAAGCAATTCTGTGTCGATGAAGAGTAAATAAGACGAAAGATCCAAGTGGCCGGAATTTTGTGGGTGAAGTGTGCATACGAGGTGATGTATATATATACACACAAACACACACACACACATATTATATAGGTCATGAGAGAAAGAGCGACTTTGAAGGGTTGAAAAAGACTGCCAAGTTAATTAAGCCAGTTTTCGAGGACTCGATTGCGGTAGCGCTTTCCAGACGATGGATGTTGTTTCGGGAATTTATCGATTAAGTAGTAAAACGCTCGAGCGCGCGTGTGTGTGTAAGGGAGATGCGCCCAGTACGAACATACATAAGCGGATATCGGTATAACTTTTAATAGAAGTCATAAATATTGCTAATATTTGGAGATTGACTTCCCTTTATAGGGGCTATTGGTGCTCTACAATATATTACCGTCAATTTAACCCGTAAAAGAACACTTTTTCAGCTATCGAAAAAGAATCGCCCAGGATGGACCCCCTATGTTATTTACAATATTTGTGACACCTATACATTATAAACGTGTAATAAGTTTGGTATTTGGTTGCTGTCGATTTGATCGATATTTACAAAATTCACCAATATCGATCGTAGTTTCTTTTAGACTTATTCTCAAAGCATTTCCAAGCTAAGAAATATGGTTTTTTGGTAACTGTAACCGTTTGCAAGTATTAAATGCAAACATGATAAATTCGCGTGGCGATCCATGTTAAAAGCCGGTCTGAACATGGTAATCATCACTCGGTCCGTATTGGGCAACAAAACATCCCTTTACTACTTTTGGCGCTGCATCACAAGCTTTGCATCTTACTTTGTCAGGCATTTTTTTTTCTTGAACTTCATGCAATACAAAAAAAGTGCAATTAATTAGGAATGCATAAAACTACATAGAAAAATTATGAGGACATCGAGAAGTTATCGTTTGACAGCAGCGAAAAAGTGAGAATGTAATCTTGTTGTGCAACTCATTATCCTCTCGCATCACTAGCAATATACGGGTTCGGAGTATGACTTTTGAAACGCCAAAAAGTACTGACCCCCGCGGCGTAAGTGCCGAAATTCGCGCCAGAAGCCGGATACTGATAAGGGTCCGCGCTGGGCACCGGTCCGCCTTGGGCACATCTCCCCTAATACACTCTGCTTCAGCGGCGTCCTGCTTGTTATTGTTAATCGCAACGGTTGTATACCGAGATAATAATTGCGCAGCAATATAAGCTCGGAAATTTTAATATTCAAGCTCTTAATACATTTTCGCGTGAAAACAGAGTCGTTCACAAAAAAACCTGCAAATGACAATAAATCTCATTACACCAAGTCATTACTTTCCGCGCGCATGTATAGACCAACAGGCGCCCGTTGAAATAATCACAACGCAACAAAGGTATTAATTATGTCGTCTATACAACGCGTAAGTATTATATAACTTAGGCGTTGTATAGAATTATCGACGCGGTGTTGCTACCGCACGAGCACCTGCGATAAAACTACGAAAAAATAGACGTCAACGACGAAATTTTGATACCGCGCCGTGTTGCACATGCAGACAGCTTTTTTTAATCTTATCGCTGTTGCAGTATAGTCTTGTATACTACTCGTGTTGCGGAATGCGCGCGCGTAATTTAAAATGCCGCGCGTCGCGGTATTAGCCTTTATTGGCTCCAATTGTTTCAACCGATCGATCGGCGCCACGAACAAGGCAGTGGTTTCATCTTGACTTTGCGCTGAGAGTCGGCTTCTTATTATCGAAAAATCGCACGATGCTTATGATGCAGTGTATGTGTTCAACAGGGATTGAGACCTTGAATTTGAAGTTTCGCGGTCACACCCACTCGCTCTCTTTCTCTCTAATACATCAAAGGGAAATCTTCTCAACTGTTTTTGCGCATATGCTAGGACAAATCTGGTCTAATTAAGCAGAGAGCGCGATTCGGCAATTAACATGCTCAAAAGCAAAAGAGAGAGAGAGAGAGGTTATGCGCGTAATCTAATTAAATTTTTAAGCAGCTAGGCGTTCGTGGAATTTGACAGTGAATAACTAACGCTGTACCAAGGTTATGTGCAGTTTTCGACATATATCTAGAGAAAAAATTCAGATTCACGTACGACCATGGGAATATTCGTCGATTTGTGTGCAGTATGAATTCCATATCGAATGCATATTAGGAGCGATCGAAGGGCATTCGCTGCATAGTGCATAGAGGGCGTAAAAGTTCGGGTGAACGTATGAGACCGAAAACAGCACGCGCGATCAATTATTTATCTATATTACGAAACTTTTCGTCTGGAATATAATGTAGTTTGAAGCGATTTATATTGGCAGCAGTACGAGACGATATTGCGCCGGCTACTTTTGTGTGTGTGTGTGTGTGTGTGTGTATGAGAAACTCGAATGAAAATGAAAAAGATGACCGAGACCTTATCATAGCGCTAATTAGTGTATCGGAGTAATTAATTTTTCTCGTGCAATCGTATCTGATTTCCAGCCGTATATAAGAAGCTATATCAGTCGCCAAGGTTAACCATGGTATATAACTCTAACACTCGATAACACGTATAAATTAATATGTAATATTGGGAAAACGAATAATAAAAATTTTCAACAATAGAATACAGAGCAACTCTGCGCGTATCGTGAAAGTTTCGAATTGTCCTTGCGGCGACGGTCCGCTGCTATACATACATTAGATTACTGAGCTGGGACATTACTACTGCGCTAACTGCTCTTTATATAATAGTCTCAAAACTTTCGGCGAGAGAGAGATAAACGCTCGGGAAATTATTTTTAATTTCAACGAGAATTTTTTCACATGCGCGCCTTTTAAATTTTAATTACAAACCACGTGAAGAGCGAGAGAGGGGGGGAAGTATAAATTTATTCCGTTTACTTAAACCTACTGTACGCAAATCACGCGAATTTCATCTCGAAAACACTGCACTCGTTTGCTCTAATCCATTTAAACTAAGTGCGCTCGTGCGCGGATTTTGCAAACGTTTTTTCTACAACGCACTCGTTAACGGCTCTCTAGAATTTCCCGTCACTTTCAGCGCGCTCCTATCGCTGAAGGACACACATACACGCGTTGCATGTATATAATAATTTCAGTGTCTGCAAGCGCTATTGGAAATAATAATCTGCGCAAGAGAGACGCACACCGTTATATGGCTATCCTAGTCATCACACAGTAAACCATCATCCCGTTGAGAAAGAATTTTGCGTTTACGTAATGCTGTTGTTTCTTTTGCTTAATTCTTTGCGCTTCTGTTTGATCGAGAATTAATTTTAATGGCGGTTTCGGATGATCGAGCAGAGTCGTATTTACGGCGATATATATATAAATATAAAAGAGAGAGATTAGACGTATAAGAGTGGAGCTGGACAGTATATAGGTAGTCGAAAGCCGGCAAATATTTGTTCCTACGTGAATTCGAAACAAATACGGGATGAATTATTATGCCGCAATAAACGAGCAAATATATACTTGCCGATATCGCATTATGCGCTTACGAGCATGGATGTACATACACATGCATTTGTATAACGACATATCGGGAGAGATTTAACTGATGTTACAGACGAGCGTTTATAATAGCAAGACAGAAATTCGGTGTACGAGCATCTGAATATACTCCTACGTACATACAGGTATATATTGCACTTGAAATAAAATCGCGCGCGCGTTTAAGTACTTTATAAAGAGACGCTCGCGAATGGAAGGAACATAATGCCTTATATATTAGATAAATCTATGTGCATGCACAACGAGGATATATTATTATCGGCGGATGCTGAGCTGTACTTTTATATATATATATATATATACACACACACATACGAAGAGAGAGAGAGATACGGTACACGATACACAGCGAGCGCGCAATTCACGTAACGTAACGGCGTGTCCCAAAGTGAAAGTATAAAAATAATAAGTACTATACCTCATATATATATATATATATATACACACTTGCACAAAAGAGAAGGGAGACAGAACGGACAGGCTATAGGTATACTGTACGCGATCTTGTGACCGAATTCGCTCGCTGCTGCTGTACCGCTGTCTTTTTTTCATAGCATTACGCGTTCTCCAAAGAAAGGTATAGCAATAGTAGCAGTGGGAGAAGGATATAGGGAAAACGTCAAATCGGGACGAAGGCTATAGGGTATATGCTATAGGGTAGAACACCTAATTTATATCCTAATAGAGCAAAGGTCATCCGACGTCGCATCAGCATCTTTGCGTCCGCTGATAACGTCGAAAGGTGTCCTCCTTTAAAAATAGAAAAAAAATCAGAACGACAGTTCCGACAACTTTGTAATACTAACCTTTTTTGAGCGAGAAAGCTGGAGAGCGAGCGAGAAAGAGAGCTCGAGTATAGTTGTAGGTTATGTCACACTTAGGGTTGAGCCTCTTTCTACAGGCAGACGACGTTCGTTGTAAGGCTCTTCGAGCAGCAGTGCTGTGCGCGTCCGGCTGTCGAAATCAGCTGGCCATTAATAAACAGCAGCCGCAGCACCGCAAATACGCGATAATAACCGACTGATATCTCGGAGAGCTGATGATGCCTACTCGACGGCCGTGATACATTCGCGTAGATAGACGGCGAGCGCGCGACTGAGCCGCGGTCGTGTCGACACTACTTATTGCGGGATAGAGACTCTGTACAGATAGATAGATAGTTTCTCTCACTTTGGGTTGGAGTATAGCTATATGTATACTTTATACATATATACATATAGTTTCGTTTCGAGCTTCGAGAGTTCGAGAATCGAGTCGGGATCGGGGGTTATATTGAGTGCGCGGGCTACAGATGCCAGCACGATCGCGGTCTGGGATTTATCACGTGCGCGCTTTTTTTGTAATGTGTGCAGTGCGAGTCTGAGAATTGAGGCCACTCTTATGTCGTTCCAATTAGTTTAGAGAAATTTTCTTTTTCTTGCAGAGCTAAGCCTTGCTTGCTTTTGTTTTAGTTGCGGTCTATCGATTGTAGATTGTCTTGAGATGTTGCGGTATTTGAGATTTATTATGGCACTATACATTAGTACATTGCGTCATGTAGACAAATTCTGGTCATTCAATTGAACAGACAACTTTTTTAATTTTCAACTATTGTAGGTGTATTATTTTCAATTAATTTGAGCATACTCAATTTGTTTCCAATAGTATATTACGATACGTGTGACTTAAGTGGCCCGTTAATTCACGGCGCGTATAGCGTATGAATTAACAGGCTTGCTGAAGGCACAAGTATCGTATACTATTTTATAG